>JAINUV010000390.1:0-123065 GCA_020205505.1 Panax japonicus
GATCTGGTTTAGTGACCACGATCTCACCGTTGTCTATTAGATCTTGAATCTTATGTTTCAAGGCCCAACAATCTTGAGTATCATGTCCAGGCCCCGGCATGATAAGCACACTTCTGAGTAGCATTAAAACCCCTCCCATTAGGGTTGGCTGGTGGAAGAAGATGTGTAATTTTCTTTAGCAGTTAGAAGAGCAAGAATATTCTCGAGCGAGTCCCCCAAGGGTGTGAAATGTTCGAGGTCGCTTTACTCTCCACTTTTATGCAATGAGGGTTTGAAGGTTGTGCTGGAAAAATGGAGTAGTTTTTCCTCTGCATAGGCATGCTGGATTGCCTTTTTATCCTTGTATTATCAATGAAACATCCTCCTCTTTCTTTTTATTAATGGAACCCTTCGGGGTTGTTTCCATAAGATCTAGATTGGATGTGCTCAGCAACAACATTAAGAGCGACTAGGTCTTGAATTTTATCGGACTTCAATCCCATCTCAGTCATCTCGCCGTGTTTGATCATTTCAGAAAATAGTTTGCCAATACCAGCTAGAACTCTTTCATAGAAAAGAGCTTCCTGTACATCTATAAAGGTCATGGCCATTTCTGATTCTGTTATGGAAGGAATAACTTGAGCAGCAAGGCGCCTCCACCTTTGAGCATACTCTCTAAATGACTCATTAGACTGTTTCTTGACCTTAGTAATTTGGTACAGGTCAGGAGCCATCTAAGATTGAAAACTGTATTGAGTAAGGAAGGCGTGAGCTAGCTCTTCCCAGCTATAAATCTTAGAGTTGTCTAATCTAATATACCATGAACGGGCTTCTCCAATCAAACTATTTTGAAACAGCTGCATTCAGAGCTTTTCATTTTCTGCATAAGACCCAAGTTCTCCTATGAACACCTTTAAATGTGTATAAGGATCCCCTAATTCATCATATTTCTCAAAATCAGGGGTCTTGAATTTCTCTGGATATTGAACCCCAGGAAATATGCAAAGGTCTTTATATGAAACACTGCCATGTGTTCCAATCCCTTTGAGAATGCAAATAGTTTCCTCCATTTGAAGGACCTTTTTCCTGATATCACCGGTGTCTGGATCTCCTTTGAGATGGGTATTTTTAGGGTCTTTGTTAGTTGTATCCAACTGATGTTCTGGAACTATTTTTTCTAGACCTTGAACTCCTCCTTGTGTAGAGGATTCTGTATGTGTAGGTGTCTTCGTACCCTGAGTAGACTGGTGTAATTCTTTTAGTAGGACAGCCAAGTTTGTGGTTTGTTTACTCAATCCGTCAAATTCTTCTCGGGAAACAGCATTAGACTGGTCAGAAGAAGACATGATTGGCTGTAGGCCTGTGGCCTTTTTGGACTTTGAACGGGTAATAGGCTCAATTGCTTCCCTACAAAAGACTTACGTAGTTTAGTCTTAGGGTAATATAAATGTTATCATAACATGTCCGTTTAGGAATTTTGTCCTGCGAAACCGTTTTTTAATTGATAACATGTCATGCATGCACAGATATTCTTTATATTTTCCATTACATATGAATGAACATGGAATATAATGACAAGTAAATGTTTTTATAGGTAATTTAAAATGGAAAGTATGAAGAGACTTCCCTCCGCGTTTGGTTTATCAGAGGCTGACCTATCTTAGGGTTACTCTCGCGGCTTTTCGGCATGAAGGTTCCCAGATCATCGCAATCTACTTGACGGGAAGTTAATCCGGTCGTTTAACTGGAGTGAATCTGAGTGGTGCCTTTCCTGAGCCCCGGGGAATCATTCTTCCCACAAGTCCAGTAATCAAACACCGACAGGATAGCCTCCTGGTGGAGGGACCACACAACATACATTCACATACAACGTGTCTCACCGTTTATGCAAAATGATGACATGTGTGAAGCACTAATATCACAGATAGATATTTAGCAGTGCAGTAATTAAGATGCATTCGTACACATTCATCATAAATGTAAATGCAACATTCACACACAAGCATATAACAATTTTGAAAAGCTTGTAATGGTGGCTTAAGCCCTCTTACTGGAGTCCCGAACAGAGTCGCCACCTGTCGACATCGGGATTTTTGAATGTCCCTTTTCGTTTCTTGTTCTTTGGTATTCTCATGTTAATGTGAGATTTGTTTGAAAAAATAAATGAAAAAGGTCGGACATGTATAATGTCGACGATTTGACTTTAAGAGTCGCCAGTTGGTGTATTTAACTGGTTGCACCAACGCAACCGAAAAGGTTTACATATTGACCCAGTGTTTTAACACTACTAGATGGTCTATGAAATCGAGATTCATTTTGGGTCCGGGGGCTTGATTATGTGGAGGGAAGGTGTTAGGCACCCCCCGACATCCGTGTTACCACGGTGACTGCCACTTTTCAAAGAAATTATTATATGAATGTATGTGTGTGTGGATCAATGTGAAATTATTTGAAAGTAGTACGAAGCCTCGTTCGTACCTATATACACAAGGTTTGAATTTTATAGAAAAATTCAGTTTTAACCAAGATATATCAATGAAGTTTTGTAAAAGAAGTTTTTCAAACCCTGTGCTCAATAGGAATTGAGACCTTTTCATACTTCCATTTTATTATTAAATGTTCGGCTTGTTTTCTTTTATTTTTGAGATGCGAAGCATTCTCGAGAAAATAATATACATCAGTGCCGAACTCTTTATGGGCATGACAACCATCCAAGGAAATTCAGACACTGTAAAATAATGTACAGGCTGCTTACAGCTGAAAAATGTCCATCATGGGAACCAAATCTAGATTCAGTAAACTGGACCTGTGATAACATGATTCCTAGGCTCAGATGATACTGCAATTTGTATGGAAAGCAGTAAGTAGTTATATATATAAAAGCTGTAAATATATATATACAGACATGATCAACCACCACGAAGCAACTCTATGGGAGATCGAAAATGTAAATATATAAAAGCGGTAAATATATATATATATATATATATATATATATATATATATATATATATATATATATATGGACATGATCAACCACCACGAAGTAAACTCTAGGTGGGACGAAATGTAAATAAAGCTGTAAAACCGATCAACTGCCACGAAGTAAACTCCAGGCAGGACGAAATGTAAATAAAGCTATAAAAGGCCACGAAGTAAACTCCAGGCCGGATAGGAATGTATATATATATATATATATATATATATATATATATATATATATATATATATATATAAAAGCAGTAAACACACCGGATGTGAATCCAGGCTCATCGGATATGTCTGACAACAATTATATATATAAGTATATATATATAAAAGTAATTAAACACACCAGATATAAAATCCAGGCTCATCAGACAAAGTCTGACCATAGTTTATATATATAAGTATATATATATATATATATATATATATATATATATATATATATATATATATATATATATATATATGGACTTATATATATAGAAGCAATTAAACGCTCCAGACCGAAGTCTAGGCTCAATCGAGGCATAACTCGATAATGTTAATTCATATATGAAATATATTTATATATATATAAGTATATATATACAGACAAAAATGAAAACCACGGACCGAAGTCCGGGAAAACACACTGACACGACTCTCAACGTGTACAACAATGTGTGTTAATATGAGAAGAAGGCTTTATAGAATATGAGAAGGCTTACAGTGGGCTGCCAAAGTAGACTTCTATGACTTTAAATGAATAAACACTCAGCTCCCGCCGGATAAAAGATAGCTATATGTGAGCTAACTAGTGTTTAGAAGTGAGGAAACACTCAAAAGATATGTATGTAGAGTAAAATGGAAAGGACTTCCTCGCCTTTTTCCCTCCCTCTTCTTCTCAAATACCCAACCTCAAGGCTTGTATATATAGACGGATGGCCGCAGGTACACCTGTGGCTAGTCGTGGTGCATTCGAGCCTCGCGGGTCCCGTCATCTCGTAGTACATGCAGTCGTGCACTGTAATGTCCGCTCGAACTTGTAGAACTTTAATCCGAGCATCCGAACGAGGTATATCTGACCTACTTCGGACCGCTTGTGTCAAGAGTTACACAATGACATGGATTAGAGGTTGTACGAAGTCAGGAAGAGGGGTCTATGCCCATGGTCTTCAAGCTTCAAATTCTATCCAAAGTACTGCCACGCGTAATAGTCACTCGGGATTGTCAATCCTCGGCTCTTGTGGGACATTGTTGGATGTATGTATGTATGAAGTGTTGAAACGACGTGCCATTGTCGAAGGAACAAGATGACGTTTGACTCCTCGCCGGGGTTATCGCAGGTTTGAGTTGAAAGTAGACGTTGCTCAGGGTTACAGCTGAGATTGGACTACTTATTGGTATACCATGATATCATCTTGTTGATATGGTAAGATGACGTTGTGACTCCTCACCGGGGTTATCACCAGTTTAAGTAGAAAGCAGACGTTGCTCAGGGTTACAGCTGAGATTGGACTGCTGCTTGTTTGTATGTCTCACTGTCATCTGTGGGTGTTCCTGTCTGCCCGTTGTTATCTCCGGGTCTGAAGTGTGTGTTCCTCGACAGGATGTCTGAGGTTGAAGCTGATTGCATATGTTTGAAACAAGCATTTCTGGGGTTATCGCCGGAACTGCAATGGCATCTCTTGGGGCTATCACCAAGGATGGGGTTGCTACTCCCAGTGTTTCTCTGGGACTGGAACTGAGCGTCGCAGTGTTATCGTTGAGACAGAACTGTCCTCTCCGGTGTTGTTTCTGGTCTTTTAATCTGCATATCTCGGGGTTATCTCCGAGATTGGAAATGACATTCCCAGTGTGTGTTCCGGGTTTGAGACGATGTTCCTGGTTTGTGTTCCGGGTTGGAACTGAACTTCCGGTAGTATTCAAAATTGATGTAAGCTGTCTATCAGGGTTATCTCCAAAAGATGAATCTACCCTCTTGCAATGTTAGTAATAGGAGTGCAGAAAATTTCGAGTGTCTACACATGTTTTAACATAAAATCATAACATCTAACATAGCAAGCATGATCAGATTCTAGGTTAGGGTTTTATACCTTGATGATCAATTTTTGATTCTTGGCTACTGATTTGGTTATGGATGTTAGTGGGGCTGGTTTTAGTGACTGAAATGCTAGTAGAATTCGTGGGTTTGAGCTTGAGAGAGTTGAGTTGAGTGTTTGGGAATGAATGAGCAAAAATGTGCATCTTTCCCTCTCTTAATCTATTTAAATAATTTAGATACATTGAATCTAACTTGCAAGGTATCAAAGAGGATAAGATTGGATGAGTTTTAGGGCATGTGCTATAATCTAGAGTGGTGACTTTGCAAGCTATCTCATTAAAATAAATCAAAAAAGGCTTTTTTAGTAAACTAACAAGGCATTTTAAGGGTATTCTTGTCCATGATACTTGAATCTAGGTTAAAATCAATAGATCTTAAACCTTAAAGTTTCCCAAATAATTTCTAGGGTTTAAAAATTTAAGTTTAAAGTTTAATAAAATTTTAATTAAAACTTACTAATTAAAATTAGTATTTTTAATAGAAAATCAGGGTTTTAAAAAATACTTAGGGTTTTCTTGATATTATTAGGTTTCCCCAAATGATGAATTAGGGTTTCGTAATTAACATTATAATTTACTAAAATAATAATTAAGATTACCATTTTAGCAATTAGGGTTTTAAATTGAAAATTAGGGTTTCTAATTTACAATTAGGGTTTTTAGACAATAATTAGGATTTACCTAATTAGCATAATATAATAATTGTTATTACTTACGTACCTCAATATTTTACCAATCGAAAACTCCGATTTGAGTTTCAAGTTAGGGTTTAACGAATTAATACTAGGGTTTTGACAGTATACACCATAATTGATCAACCATAATCAATATGTACATACAATACATATTTATAGCACTGAAAAATTAAAATATAATTACACTACACCAAAAATGGCCTCTAGCGAAGAAAATTTTGTGAAGGAATTTATTCCTTCACATGAGGAGTTGTTTAGCGAAGGAACAGTGAAGAAAAAAAGTATAGTAACAATATAGTTATTAGCGAAAAAAACATCCTTCACAATTTATATTTTTTTCCTCACAAAATTGGGGGATAGAAAGATTTTTGGAGCTAATTTATGATGAAAATTTGCGAGAAAAAAATCTATTTAGTGAAGGAATTATTACTCACTATATATAATTATTCAGAAGTTTTTTGCGAAGAATAAAATTGGTCGCTATCTTGTTCTAAATAATTTTTTTTGAATTAATTGTGGTGAATATAAATTCACTAGTACAAAACCATAAAAAAATAATAATTAAAAGATGACATTTTTATTAAAAACGTTGTGGTATTTTTGTTTATAACGTTTTTTTAACAAAACGGTGTAAATACATATAAAAAAACGTTATGTATTTATAAAGTCAATTTTTGATTTTAAATAGATAACGTTTTTTCACGAAAAAACACGGAAGCAAAAAAAAACACGAACGCAAAAAAAACACAGAAGTGAAAATTTGAAATTAAAATAAGGTTTAGATCTAGTTTCTTTTCTCTCCTATCTCTGTAATTTCTCTCTCTCCGATGTTGGTTTTATATATTCTAAAAGAATGTCCATAGTTCCGTGCGAATGAATGCATGCCTCATCGACGACACTCAAGCTATGTCTGCGTTCGATTTGATGACTGCGATTAACATCGACCTGTCCAGTTCGTCGAAGTCTGGTGTGTCGATGCCGCCGTCGCTGTCGATGCTTGTAGAGAATCGGGAATTGCTAATGCTGCTCAAAACTTCACGTTGATTGGTATGACGTTGTCTGATATATGACCGGCCAGATAGGGCTAATGCAGATGAGTTCCTCTCTCCTTTTCCCTTCCATTTCTCCTCGAAATCTCGCCATTTTTGAAGCTTCAGAATCGTTGAGGAGCTTTAATTCGGTTTGTTTCATGGGTTTCAAGCATGGAATTCAATGTTTTTGTTTGAGAAATTTGAATAAATCTAGGGCTTTATTAGCGTCTCTGTTGGATCTCAAACTGCTGCTAATGATGCCTTTTCTCGGATTACAAGCCCACCTCTGCTTTCCTATTTCCTGGCCAGGTCTATTTTAATTTCATTTTATTAAAAATGAGATTTTTTAGTGAGTCCGATGTGGCCTCTGTTGATATTGCACTTCCAATGGTCGAGTATATATTACTACAAAACACTACTTTCAGTAGAAGAATAATGACTGGATGAAAGTAATTGTTTGGTAAGCTACTTTTGTGCTGTAACAAAGCCTAAAACTAAAAGTCAGATCTCGTCCCATATTATTTATGGCTTGAGATGAAGGAACTCTCATATTATACTACTATTCCCTTCATTTATTTGCTAATTTTTAATGCAACTGACATAATCTTCAACTCCAATCCAAATCTATTTGAGAAGGAGTTAAAAAGTGGGGATAAGCTCCATGCCTTCATATTAACTTTATTTTTTTGTCTCCATATTTGAATTGGGATTGTTGTGCCATGGCCATGAATAAAGGAAACCATTGCATTTTTTTAAAGTAAATTTGCAGTTAAGATGTTTGTACAAATGTCTGATTGAGTAATTTGTGGTTAACATGTTGGTAGAAATATCTCAGTGAGTATGTATTGCTGAAAATGTTAAGATTTTGACAAATGAGATGTTCATTGTCTAATAACTTTGATGTTTCTGAAGCTGGTTAAATATTCTACATTAGTAACAGTTTCTATTGTCATTTCAATTTTCAACTTTATAGTGTTGTTAACAATTTACTCTTAATAGTAAATTATGGTTTGTAGTTGGTGAGAACTATTAAGCTTAATCATTAGCAGCAAGGGTTTATCCCTTTTTTGTTTATCATTATTTCTTTTGTGGGTGTTGGATGGCATTGAAGCAAGTATTTTCAGTTCAACTGTAAGAATTTAGTTTGAGCTCCAAATTTTAACATGCTTTGGTAAGGAATTTGTCTTGCATTAACTAAATGAAGTTATTTATCTGCAGCTTGATGTTAGTATCTCCTTAACTCTATTGTTGGTTTATTTCTCAAATGACAAATTGTGTGCTAATGTGCAAAGGTTGAGGTTGAGCTACTCTATATTGGATATTATTATAGGAGGATAGGCATTTTGTATTGGATATGATCCTATAAATTATTTATTCATTTGTAGAAAGTTAGAATATATAGGATTATCTTGTTACATATTAGCTTATTAGGGGTAATTTAATTGAATATTCTCTTGGTAATTTTTAATATTTGTTACTGTGGTGGCTATCCCTGAATCCCATTTTGTAAATCAACTCAATCTCTTGAGCATTAACTAACCTTAACAAAATTTATTTAATTTGTCCTGTTATCAGTTAGGATTCTTTGTATTAAAATGTTTTATTCTATGAGTATCATCCTTATGTTGATGACTCCCTTCTGAAGTTTAGTTGAGAATGTTTTGTTCTATCATTGTCATCCTGATGTTGTTGGTTCTATCATTGTCATCCTAATGTTGTTAACTCCCTTCTGATGTTGTTTGTTCTATCATGTCAATTAGCAGTGGGCATGTATTTTTTTCTTGTTTCGGCGTCTGCTTTATTTGGATTTCCTGTTTGGTTGGTTATTTTTTATGGGTATATATATTGTATCTACTTTACTTTTTCATTCCTCCACTATACTAAGGAACTGACCTGGTTCAGGGCCTTTGGCCTGAGCTATTTTTTTTGTTTATTTGTTTGTTATTTAGGGGAAGGAAGTAGTCTAGTAGCTTAGGGTTTAGCTATAAGTCTGTAAATCATGAGAATGGCTCAAATTTTAAATTTGTTCATTAACCTTCTTTCTTATCTCTAACAAATTTGGGCTTTACTTTATCACTTGGAAAGAGCGACTTTAGTTACTGAACCATTTGATTACTGTTTTGATAGATCATGTCAATCCAAAAACAAGAACTAGTGGTTTTTTTGGTTATGGTCTTTATGGACTTGTACATTATTAATAGAGATGTTAGTGTTTAGGACCTTTAGGTGAGTCCGCTTCTTGATTTTTTTTTTCTGAATGCCCAGAGGCAACACCTAAATCTTGGATAAGGGTGATGGGCATTCATGGACTCACAATGTACCACTTAAAGAGCCATTTACAGGCATTTCTCTTTTTGTATACATTTAAGGTCATCATTTCATGCCGATTATACTATTTAAGATGAATCACAAGTCTATTTCTATTCTTTGCTACTGAAATATTGGTTGGGTAAAAGTCAACAATCATAAAACTTGCATTGAAAATGACCAAGAAGGTTAGTCTCGCCTGTTTTGACCAATTATTTTTATTTCTAAAATTTCATATGTATTCAATGGTAAGACAAAATAATTACAGCAATGATGGTATTGTTAAGGAATTTGAGCCCCTCAACAAAGAGCGAATTTCGATCCTTGTACACTGACCGAGTATCCCTTTCTCATATAACGTCTAATCCATCATTGGGCGAGGAGAAGGTATTGTAGCAAATAAAATTCTTGAGAATTCAGAAACCCCCGACTTTTTAATCTGTAGTAGAATTGAGTTCTTTATTATTCAGTTCAGTTCTTAACATGCAAAAAAGGAAAATTCTTAGCTAACTTGATGAAAAAATGAATATTAGGAGATAAAAATAGATCATCATAATGGAGTGAATTTTTATGTTTGAAAATTTGAAATCTGTTTATTGCAGCCTGTGTTTTTCAGCACAAAAGCTTATGTAAGCTTAATCAAACCAGATCAGTCAATGTGGTATCGTGCTTGCAAGACATGCAACAAAAAAGTTACCGAAGCTATCGGATATGGGTTTTGGTGTGAAGGATGTCAGAAGAATGATGAGGAATGCAGTTTGAGGTATGAAAAACACTCACATTTTTAGCTTTAGAAGTACTTTGTGAAACCTATTTTTTGAGAATGCCATAATCTATTTTTCTTGTCAATTTTCCAGATATATAATGGTTGCAAAAGTTTCTGATGCAAGGGGTGAAGCTTGGCTTTCTTCTTTTAATGATCAACTAGAAAAAATACTGGGGTGCTCTGCCGACGAGCTTGACGAGTTGAAATCACAAGTAAAACTCATCATGCAACAAAATTGATGATGTTCGTGCTATGAAACTTAGCGCAGGTAAAATCACAAGTATGTTCGTGCTATAAAACTTAGCGTGTTGTTGAGTTTGTATAATTTTGTTATTTAAAGTAACCTGATCATGCTTGTCGGGCAGTTCAAGAGGCCTTCAGCTGCAGACTTTTCTGATTTTGGTTGTTTTTTTGCACTTGTTTGTGGGGTCATTCTTTTTCAGCAGACATGTTTAGTAAGAATTTATGCTCTTTACTATTGTTTTTCTTTTTTATTTTGTTGCTACAACTGATTTTCTTTCTACTGTTGTTATGGCTGTTAAGTAGAGAACAAATATGATGTGCCACATTTGAATCAGGTTTCGCTGTATGCTAGCTTCCTTCTTTTGATTTTCATTTTGTTAAACTTAGAGGAGCCTAATATATCACATAATTCGTAGTCAAGGGACAATCAAACTTTATGTGGTGTACAATGCGTTGGAGGTAAGAAAATAATTTTACGACTTTAGAATGGAGGATAAGCCCAAAGATTTTCATATTGAGTGGGATGAACTTTCTTTCAACAACTACAAAATATATACTTTAAAATTATTGATTTGAGATGCAAACTGCTTTTGTTCTCATTTGGGCTGCTGGTCTTGAGCTGTTGTGGCGAAGGGATGTTGTTGCTACAGCTGTTGGCTATAAAATTGGGCTCCTTCTGCTGCAATGGTCTGATTTCCAGGTTTGAGTGCCTCTGCTACTGGACTGCTTAGTGGGTTTGGCTGCTGGAGCTTAGTTAATGCAATTGATGCTGCTACGTTGCTACTATTTAACTACTACTGCTTTTTGCTGCTACTACTGGTGCTGCTGCTATGTATGGGCTCTACTTTGAGTGGCTAATTGGGTTGCTGATGTTTGACTGTTGTCATGCTTGCTGCTGCTAGTTGGGAAAACCTAATTGGGTGGTTGTTTTTGGTCTGGCCAGGTTTTTAAATTTGGTTAGGTCTGTCTTTATGGGCCTGACTAGGTTTTTAAATTTGGTTAACATTATATTAGCCTGGTGATATCTCTTTTAGACTTCTTTGCATTTGGTTTACTGTTGACATCATAGGGTCTGTCCTTTGATGGATATGGGGGTATACCCCATGAATTATGTACAATTCCTTTTATTTAATTTCAGTTTGATTTTAGCAAAAAAAAAATATAAAATCACTGATTTTAAAATTAATTATAATTTACAATGAATTTGATTATTTACCAATTAATTTTTTATTTACAAATTATAATTTGTGAAGGATTTTATTTGAGAAAAGGACATTAGTGAAGGATTATTTTCCTCACTAAAATCTTTTTTAGTTAATTAATGAAGGATTATTTCCCTCACTAAATTGAAGAAAGATTCTCAATTCATAAATAGTGAAGGAAAATATTCTCGTTAAATAAATTTGTTCATCAAAATATATTATTTGTGAGGGAATCAAGTTATTCACTAATTTCAAATAGTCCTTCTTAAAATATTATTTGTGAAGGAAATCAATCTTTCACTAAATAACAATATTCCATTACTAAATACAATTTGTGAATAAAAAAGTTATTCACAATATATCTTTCACAAAAAATATTTAGTTACTACTTAGCGAATGATACCCAATTGCGAGTAGGTCTAATGCGAGCACTCGTGTGAAGGAAATATTTTTTTCGCAATAAATCACTTGTGAGTGATATAGGGCCTCTAGTGAAGGATTTGGTGTAATGTTAATATTATATTATTATTCTCATTTCTTGATAAAAATCCAAAATTAGGGTTTGAATTCCATATCTGATTTATCTTTCAAATACGTACCATAATTAGTTAAATTAAAATCATTAACTTAACTAATTTGAATAAATTCGTAATAAAATAGTTATTACAATAATACTAATAATCATTTCATATATTATTTAAATAATATATAAATTTATTTTCATGGAAAATAAGTACTAAAATCATTTCTACTATAAAATTAATTACTATAATAATATACTTTATAATAATCAATAATTCTAAAATAAAATTATTTGAAATTATTCATGTAATAAATAAATTTTATTTATCACAAAAATACATACATATTACTTGGCACATATTCCCACCTTTAAAATAAATAAAAAAATTTATATGTAAAATTTCTTATTTATTTATATAGAAAATATCGGGTTATTACATCCAATAATGCCATGTTCTTAACATCTTCTTGGCAAGTAAAGAGCCGCTCATGTGTGGACTACATATTCCACCTATTCCTACATCCCTTTTATAAAATGTGTCTCTGCTCAAATAGAATTTCAGGGCCATTCTATGGATCCGCTTTCTTTCAGCTTGACTTGCCCCAGCGGGCGTAGACCCATCTCAAAGATATTCTTTGAAATCCTAATACCAGGGCTATTTTGTAACAACCCCAAAATAGGTCAATTTCATCCAACCTATTCTGAGTCGTCAAATACATGGTACAGAAAACAACTACAACTTTATTACAATAATTGTCGTGCAAAATACAACAACACATATGCTGTGAGTTTGTATACAAATATATATCAACTGCGACTTATGTCCCAACCGTGGACAGCACCTCATAATGACACCTTACATAAAGGTATAGTCGAAAACTGTTTTAGAAATTAGAATCTTTGGGAAGTGCTCAAGGAAACCTTCGTACATGGGAGGCCATGCGTCTAGGTTATTATAGATATCATATGGTCACATAATTATTCTTGGTTGACCCAATCGACCCCAAAGAAAAACAAGAAGATTACTATCAAATTCTTCCCAATGGCAAGTCTTCTCCTGACATATCATTATCTCCACTGTCTCTAATTGAGAGTTATATTTCAAATAGACTCCAAGATCATATAGATAGTGCTGGTAGATATACTCAGCAAGTGGATGAGCACATCCATGTCTTATGATGACACGAGGTGGTATGTCATTGGACATCTTGTATGAAAGTGGCAAAACACCCTTCCAACGTTGGGTTCGCTTCACCCTAGTTGATTCGCCAAATATAACTACTAAATGATGACCACCGTTCTATTCCCCTGTTATTCCCCGCTCGACCCAGCTACACTCGTATTACCTGAAAGGAATTGTGAAGCAAAAGGGTGAGCACAACTAGCTCAGTAAAGAATGTCATGACTAAAGATAAATAAATTATCAATAGCCTTCAACAGTAATAAATCAGAGATTTAGAACATATGGTATATGATAAAAAATTTCAACCATAGTTGCAGCGGAACGAGCAATCCATTACAAGAGTCAAATAGACTATAAAGTCTATTATCTTCTCCATGTTAAAAGTCCATCAACAATGTTTTATCCCTATAACATCAATCAACAATTCCTGTCCACAATCACATGTATAACTCATAATCGTAATTGTTGTTTTAAATTCCTTTTCTCATCCAGGACAAAGATAATTTTTATCACCTGAAACATCAAAGATCATGGTTATACCAAATCACAATTCATGTTCATAATCATACTAATAAATTCATCTTTGCACTACGGCCAAAGATATACATCAATAAGTCATCTTTGCACTACAGGCCAAAGATATTCATCAACAGGTCATCTTTAAACTACAGGCCAAAGATATTCATCAGTTGATCATGTTCATCTAAACACCTGTTCATCTTTGCACTACGGGCCAAAAATATTCATCAGAAATCATTCATCTTTGCACTACAGGCCAAAGATATTCAATTATATCATCATTTAGGACTGAGGATGATGGAAAAATATTTTTACAGAAACGAATCCAGTGAAACAAAATGACAATGATTAAGGATTCGTACTTTATTTTATCCATGTCCAAAAATACCTCAAAAATAATCATAATGGTGTAAAATTCAAGAATGATCAAAACATGGATATAATCAAAGCTAGTATCCACAATAGATATTTTAGACGAAAAGGAAAATTTTCATTTTTCGATGAATAGTGCCGTATTCGTGAATAGTGTCGTATACGTGAATAGTGTCGTATACGTGAATAGTAACTCCGACACCAAAAGATAGAAATTTCATAAAAAAACATCTTCACGCTTCGTGAATAATAACTCGTGAATAGTAGCTCATGAATAGTAACCCCGACATAAAAAATTTCCAAATTTGATAAAAAGTTCCAACCAATATTTCGACATAATGATATTGAAGAAATAATATCTTTTTAGAAGAGAATAACCTCCCTTACTATCCCTTACCTCGAAAGACAGTACCTCTGACTGGAATAACACTGAACGAACTTGCATCGTATAGCAATACTCAAAGTATACTCAAAATACTCACAAGAATACGCTCGATAATATAGAGAGAGAAAACTTCAGTTTCTGGTGTGTTTTTCAATTCTAACCTAAGCACCCTATTTATAGGAAAATGCTTAGAACACCAAAGCAAAAAATTTAATATAATAATAATATATATAGTAAATCTTCTACGCACACTTGAAATCTGATTTCAGCTCAATAACCACATGCCACCTTCAAGAAAAAAATAAGAAAAAATGTTTTTCTAATTTAAAATAATTTAAACTTCCAAAAATCAATTATTTCGGAGCTTCGAAACTTCAATAATTCACAATAAATAGCCCTTTTGCCAGAAAATTCGAATCTCGCGAGCTTTTATAAGAAATTCAATTCTCTACAACTTTGCAGAAGAAAGTTTTTTCAAATTCCAAACAAAAATTGACCGAAACCACAAACGGGCGATTTTACAGGCTATAATCAAATTTCGGTCAATAATTGTGTACACCAACACACAAAATATGTGTTAAACATTTAATGCCACAAAAATACTCTTCCTCCTCATATACTCACATATTCCACATTCATTATAAAATATCACCGTTAATATATTATTAAAATAATATATTTAAATGAATTATTTTATCAGAAAAAGATAAAATTTCAATTTTCAACAATTGTCACATTAAAAATTTTCTCCATCTATATCCACATAAAATCAATATTTTCCTCATCATATGAATCAATAATTAATTATTCACAAATGATATTACACAATCACAATATTGACAGCCAGGCAGTTCCCAGGAAAGAATGGGCTTTCCAATAAGAATTTCTCCTTACTGGCGCGCAATTAGGTGACCAAACCTCTCCTTAGACAGAACTTTTTAGACATTGTCTATAATGTTATCTAATAATATTATTCAGATAATATGAATTATTGCTTCGATAATAAAAAATACTGTGTAATGACAACAACAACAATATAAAATATCAACGCAGCAATTATTGAATCAATAAAATAAAATACTGAACAATAATTACTGTAACCATTATTGAGTAGTGCCTTCTTACGTAAGAATCAATAATTGGTGCAATACCGTGTGCTACTGTGTTTTAACCACCGAGTATTTTAACAGTATTAACGGTAACAACTATGCCGTTATTTTTAAAAACTTTAATTTATCGTTTTCTTCATCCGACAGTTATTCTGTTACGGGGCCCACAAAAGGCTGCGCCGTCGTACGAATATTCTCCGACAGAAAGAATATTCTACGACCAAACGAATATTCCCCGACAACAATGAGTATTTTATAACCACTTGCTTATTTTGAAAAAAAATTCATATATCACCCTTAACTTTAACCTTCTATCAATTTAACCATTTACTGAATTATAATTATAAGAAAAATTGAATACTTTTATTTCATAAAATTCGGGGTCTTACAATCTCCCCTCCTTATGAAATTTCGTCCCCGAAATTTACGTACCTGGTATTTCGAAAAGTTGAGAATACCTTGCTTTCATTTCAGATTCTATTTCCCGGGTCATTATGATTTCTCCATTGCTCATCTCCCGTGATAACTTCATTTGCGTTCCTCATTTGTTGGGAAGTCATGACAACCGCTATCCCTTGAACTACTCGGCTTTGACTTGTCTGGGGCAGCATTTGGCGTCATCACTACCGTTGGAATATACTTTTCTATAGGGCATATTCCTCCCTCAACTGCCTCTTCGTACTCCTGATTCATGATCCGAATCATCAATCTTCGATCCATATCAAATTCAGGTTGACCGCTCTGTACAGGGTAATTCAAAACTCGATGTTGAGTTCTTCCAATTTCTTTCCAAAAAGAGAAATTCATATCATCTATTTTAGCCTTCTTAGATCGAACATCTCTTTCCACAATATCCACGTGTTGTGTGGCTTTTACGCATGCATCACTCATTCTTACTCGTTCAGTTTTTTCTTCTTTCAGCTCAGATTCCATCTTTATCATCTTACACTCTGCCAAAGAATACTTCTGTTCAAGCATTATATATCGGGTAACACAAGCTTGAATTATTGCATCCTTTTGCTCCACGACCGCCTGTCGTTCTTCAGCCTGCTCTTCTAACTCATGAATACGATTTTGAAATTCTACATTTTGATCATATAATACCTCTAATAAACTCTCCTCAGGTACCTCTTCTTCCTCTTCTGCCTCACTCTCAGCTGTTACCTCTGCGGCTATCTCGGGTGCAACTATCAATTCTTCACTCACCACATGGATATCTCTAATTCTTTCTTCTGCTGACATCACATTATCATGGTTAGTGATTAGAGGTATCCCCATAGTCTCATTCACTCCATTGTTAGCATTTTCAGCTGCCATTCTCAAATACTTCCATAAAACAAGGGTTAATTAAGCAAATTAACATATCACATAATATCCGTATATTATGATCGACCAATAATTAAGCTTAGGTAGGACATACTAGCGAAGGATTTACTCATCTCTCCCCTCCTAGTTCTAATCCCGATCTCCGCCAGAGATCATATCCCTAAGCTCTGATACCAAATATAACAAATGTCCCATCAATGGACAGCACCTCACATTGGTACCTATCAGTTTGCCACCGCAGAACGGCGTCCCCTACGGAGAGTCTGGCTTCGGTGCATCCACCATCAACAAGAAGTCACCAGCGAGAGGCTCGGGGCGCTTTACTTATAGCTCTGATACCAAATGTAACAACCCCAAAATAGGTCCATTCCATCCAACCCATTCTGAGTCGCCAAATACATGGTACAGAAAACTACTACAACTTTATTACAACAATTGTCGTGCAAAATACAACAACACATATGCTGTGAGTTTGTATACAAATATATATCAACTGTGACTCATGTCCCAACTGTGGACAGGACCTCATAATGACACCTTACATAAAGGTATAGTCGAAAACTGTTTTAGAAATTAGAATCTTTGGGAAGTGCTCAAGAAAACCTTCGTACATGGGAGGCCATGCGTCTAGGTTATTATAGATATCATATGGCCACAGAATTATTCTTGGTTGACCCAATAGACCCCAAAGAAAAACAAGAAGATTACTATCATATTATTCCCAATGGCAAGTCTTCTCCTGACATATCATTATCTCCACTGTCTCTAATTGAGAGTTATATTTCAAATAGACTCCAAGATCATATAGATAGTGCTGGTAGATATACTCAGCAAGTGGATGAGCACATCCATATCTTATGATGACACGAGGTGGTATGCCATTAGACATCTTGTATGAAAGTGGCAAAACACCCTTCCAACGTTGGGTTCGCTTCACCCTAGTTGATTCGCCAAATATAACTACTAAATGATGACCACCGTTCTATTCCCCTGTTATTCCCCGCTCGACCCAGCTACACTCGTATTACCTGAAAGGAATTATGAAGCAAAAGGGTGAGCACAACTAGCTCAGTAAAGAATGTCATGACTAAAGATAAATAAATTATCAATAGCCTTCAACAGTAATAAATCAGAGATTTAGAACATATGGTATATGATAAAAAATTTCAACCATAGTTGCAGCGGAACGAGCAATCCATTACAAGAGTCAAATAGACTATAAAGTCTATTATCTTCTCCATGTTAAAAGTCCATCAACAATGTTTTATCCCTATAACATCAATCAACAATTCCTGTCCACAATCACATGTATAACTCATAATCGTAATTGTTGTTTTAAATTCCTTTTCTCATCCAGGACAAAGATAATTTTTATCACCTGAAACATCAAAGATCTTGGTTATACCAAATCACAATTCATGTTCATAATCATACTAATAAATTCATCTTTGCACTACGACCAAAGATATACATCAATAAGTCATCTTTGCACTACAGGCCAAAGATATTCATCAACAGGTCATCTTTAAACTACAGGCCAAAGATATTCATCAGTTGATCATGTTCATCTAAACACCTGTTCATCTTTGCACTACGGGCCAAAAATATTCATCAGAAATCATTCATCTTTGCACTACAGGCCAAAGATATTCAATTATATCATCATTTAGGACTGAGGATGATGGAAAAATATTTTTACAGAAACGAATCCAGTGAAACAAAATGACAAGGATTAAGGATTCGTACTTTATTTTATCCATGTCCAAAAATACCTCAAAAATAATCATAATGGTGTAAAATTCAAGAATGATCAAAACATGGATATAATCAAAGCTAGTATCCACAATAGATATTTTAGACGAAAAGGAAAATTTTCATTTTTCGATGAATAGTGCCGTATTCGTGAATAGTGTCGTATACGTGAATAGTGTCGTATACGTGAATAGTAACTCCGACACCAAAAGATAGAAATTTCATAAAAAAACATCTTCACGCTTCGTGAATAGTAACTCGTGAATAGTAACTCATGAATAGTAACCCCGACATAAAAAATTTCCAAATTTGATAAAAAGTTCCAACCAATATTTCGACATAATGATATTGAAGAAATAATATCTTTTTAGAAGAGAATAACCTCCCTTACTATCCCTTACCTCGAAAGACAGTACCTCTGACTGGAATAACACTGAACGAACTTGCATCGTATAGCAATACTCAAAGTATACTCAAAATACTCACAAGAATACGCTCGATAATATAGAGAGAGAAAACTTCAGTTTCTGGTGTGTTTTTCAATTCTAACCTAAGCACCCTATTTATAGGAAAATGCTTAGAACACCAAAGCAGAAAATTTAATATAATAATAATATATATAATAAATCTTCTACGCACACTTGAAATCTGATTTCAGCTCAATAACCATATGCCACCTTCTAGAAAAAACGTTTTTCTAATTTAAAATAATTTAAACTTCCAAAAATCAATTATTTCGGAGCTTCGAAACTTCAATAATTCACAATAAATAGCCCTTTTCCCAGAAAATTCGAATCTCTCGAGTTTTTATAGGAAATTTAATTCTCTACAACTTTGCAGAAGAAAGTTTTTCCAAATTCCAAACAGAAATTGACCGAAATCCACAAACGGGCGATTTTATTGGCTATAATCAAATTTCGGTCAATAATTGTGTCCACCAACACACAAAATATGTGTTAAACATTTAATGCCACAAAAATACTCTTCCTCCTCATATACTCACATATTCCACATTCATTATAAAATATCACCGTTAATATATTATTAAAATAATATATTTAAATGAATTATTTTATCAGAAAAAGATAAAATTTTAATTTTCAACAATTGTCACATTAAAAATTTTCTCCATCTATATCCACATAAAATCAATATTTTCCTCATCATATGAATCAATAATTAATTATTCACAAATGATATTACACAATCACAATATTGACAGCCAGGCAGTTCCCAAGAAAGAGGGGGCTTTCCAATAAGAATTTCTCCTTACTGGCGCGCAATTAGGTGACCAAACCTCTCCTTAGACAGAACTTTCTAGACATTGTCAATAATGTTATCTAATAATATTATTCAGATAATATGAATTATTGCTTCGATAATGAAAAATACTGTGTAATGACAACAACAGCAATATAAAATATCAACGCAGCAATTATTGAATCAATAAAATAAAATACTGAACAGTAATTACTGTAACCATTATTGAGTAGTGCCTTCTTACATAAGAATCAATAATTGGTGCAATACCGTGTGCTACTGTGTTTTAACCACCGAGTATTTTAACAGTATTAACGGTAACAACTACGCCGTTATTTTTAAAAACTTTAATTTGTCGTTTTCTTCATCCGACAATTATTCTGTTACGGGGCCCACAAAAGGCTGCGCCGTCGTACGAATATTCCCCGACAGAAAGAATATTCTACGACCAGACGAATATTCCTCGACAACAATGAGTATTTTATAACCACTTGCTTATTTTGAAAAAAAATTCATATATCACCCTTAACTTTAACCTTCTATCAATTTAACCATTTACTGAAATGTAATTATAAGAAAAATTGAATACTTTTATTTCATAAAATTCGGGGTCTTACATATTTGATGGGAGGCAGTTCATTTGATACTTCTCCAATGTAATTTCCATAGGCTGGTGCCTTTTGGCATACAACTTTGATATTAGGAATTCCCATCCTATCAGATATGTGGATCAAGGAAGCCAATGTTGCCAATGCATCAACAAAGTTATTCCTACTTTGAGGGATGTGGATAAAGGTTATTTCCTCAAACTTCATAGCCATCTTGATAACTTGTCGATGTTAGGGAGTAAATGCAATTCTTTGTTATAATACTCCCCGGTGGTTTATTTGATGACCAACTCAGAATCCCTAAAGACCAACAACCATTTGATATACATGGATTGGGCCAGTTTCAATCTCATTATATAGCCTTCATACTCAGCTGTGGTATTGGTGTTGACAAACTGCAACTTGATTGACATGCGATACTGTTCTCCCAAAATAGATACCAGAACTGTTGCTGCTCCGGCACCTATGTTTAGGCTCCATCAAAATATAATTTCCAAGATTTGACTATATTTTTCTGATGAATTTGTTGAATTGTCATGATTCCTTTATTCGAGAAATATGTTTCTAAGGGTTCAAAATTCCCTAATGGTGCTTCGGCCAATTGATCTACCCAATTCACTGACCTTTGATGGACTTTTGAGTCGCGTAGGAGATGTCTAATTATTGGAGGATCAACTACCATTTGGACAGTCGATAATTTAATATGTATTTGTTGAATATGTACTTCAGAGGATCCATGTGGGATATGAGATAGGTTTTGTGCCCATGAAGATAATGTTTTATTCTCATGGCGGCCCATGCTAATGCACAGCAGGTCTTTTCAATCAAAGTGTACTTCTGCTTGCCGCTACTGAATCTTTTGCCGAGATAATAGATAGCACTTTCCTTTCCTCTATCGTCTTTTTGCCCCAGCATGTAGCCCATAGCATTGACATTAACTGACATGTACATAAACATGAGAATCTTGTTCCTTGGGGGGTACTAGGATAGGAACTTCCACTAATTGCTTTTTGATGAAGAGGAAGGCTTTTTGACAATCTTCATTCCACTTCATAGAGGAATTTTTCCTTAATAGCTTAAAGATGGGCTCACACGTTGTCGTGAGTTAAGATATGAATCTTCTTATGAAATTGTTTCTCCACAGAAATCCCCGTATCTTCTTTTCTGTTCGGGGCACGGGCATCTCAGTGATGGCTTTAATTTTGCCGGGATCCAGTTTAATGCCTTTGTTGCTCACTAGAAATCCTACCAACTTGCCTGATTTTACATCGAAGGCACACTTAGCTGGATTCATCTTCAAGTTATATTTACGCAACCGGTTAAAAAGATTTTTAAGGTGGTTGATATAGTCATCTTCCTTTTGGGATTTAATGATGATGTCATCCATATAGACCTCTATCTCTTTGTGCATCATGTCATGAAAAAGGGCCATCATGGCTCGCTGATAGGTGGCATCGGCATTGATAAGGCTAAAAAATTGACGTCTATTACAAAAGGTTCCCCAGGGAGCGATGAAGGTTGTTTTCTCCCTGTCCTCTTCAGCAACCATGATCTGATGATACCCGGCGAAGTAGTAAACAAAAGAATACATGACATACTATGTTGTGTTGTCTATTAGTATGTGGATAAAAGGTACTGGAAAGTTTTCCTTGAGATAAGCTTTATTCGAATCCTATTATGCCGGCTTTGAATTGTTTAACAATTTCTTCTTTGACTTTCAAACTCCACTCAGGTTTTAGTCGCCTAAGCTTATGTTTAACTGGCTTGAATCCTTCTTTAATGGGCAGTCGATGAATGATAATATCAGTAGAGCAATCAGGTAATTTCTTTGGTTTGGGGTAAGGTCCATGCCAATCTGAATTTTTTTAAGGTTTTCTGAGGTTCCGATATTGACAGAGGTGGTTTGATCGAGGTTTAGCTTGAGTTTGTCTTTGACCCATTCTTTGATCTCCTCAGGCACCTCATAGTTATCTATATCTTCTTGCTCAATCCCCATCAAGTCAAAGTCCAACTCTACATCAAAATTGTAGTCATTGTGGAGATTTGGCATTTCATCAACAAGGATAGACAAACCCAACTCCGGAGTCCTGAAAATAAAATGCTTTCACTTAATATATGAAATTGTTTGATCATACAAAGCATTAGCAAAAGCATGACAAAAGTAATTGCTAGTACTGTGCAACAAAAGTAAGCAATTAATAATATCTACATTTCAGGGTAGATGGATTTTCTGCCCTTTTTACCCTTTTCGATTGATGCAAGGAGTGCTGCTCCAATTTCCTAAGGTCAAATCCTCATTGACAAGGAGGATAAAGGGATTGTTTTTGTTAGTCCTCTCCTTGATGATGACTAAGACAACATTCTCATCATGGTTGACATTGTGACGTCCCCAAATCCGGGTACTTTTTGCCTTAGATCTGGTACGTTACGATACATCATTTTTATAATTACTGCGAAAGATATAAACATAAATTGTTTATATAATAAACTTTTACAACATAATTCCCAATGTCTAAAACCTTAACTTAATACATACCTTCAATAACTTAAAAGGTTTACAATGTCATTTCCATCAGATAACTTGGTAGTTCTAAATGCATAATAATCTAAAATTGGAATTCGCCTTTACCACTGTCATTCTTCAAGCCTTCGTTTTAATTTGAAATTTCTTATCATGATATAGCAATGATGAGCAACTATTTTGCCCAGTAAGTTTAAGTACAATGAAGATATATCATGATTGAAAAGAATAAGCTTTTGAGTTTTCAACAATGTAATATAATTGAGAAAGAACGTGAATCAAAACTTCAATAACTGAAAAACTGAATAATTATGCTGAGTGGTCAACAATAATCATGAACAAATTTAACTGAACCTTATGGTAATGAAGGTGATCAGCCTTTCATACCTGATGAACATATACAACATGCACTGAGTGCGAATCAATAATCAAAGATGTGAAATAATTGTCAATAATTAATCCACTAATAATTGTCAATAATTAATCCACTAGCATATTTGAAACATAATAACTCGAGTTTGAGTTAGGAGACTTGCCATAATGCGAATATTCAATAATAATATTAGATGTGGAATAATCAACAACAATTATCCACTAACATGCTTGAAAAATAATAACTCGAGTTTGAGTTAGAGAACTTACCTGTTTGACGAACTACGACTAACTAATTAAAACTCTTTGAATGACCTAGCATTGACGATGTTGGTCTATTAATTAGTATTACATATAATTATACGTCTATACACTTACTTATGTTATTATGTAGCAAATAATTCAATCACAATGTACACATAGTATAATGTACCATCATTAAACCTATAAGATAATTAATAAATCTTAGGTTAATGATTTTATAAATTTATAAGGTCTTTCTTAAGTAATAAACACTTATTAGATCCTTAAACAATTTATTATAATTATTTAATTAATGATTCATTTAAATAATCTTTATTTATCTTCATTTAATTACCATTTAATATTAGTTAAATAGTAATTAATTAATTACCTTTAGTTATTATTTAATAAATAATAGCTAATTACATCTACTTATTATTTAATGTTAATTAAATATTAAATAATTAAAATTATTTGTCTTTAATTGTGACAACCCAAAAAATCGAATTGTCCAGAATTTAAGATTTAAAGAATTAGTTATTAATAAAATGAATTTTTATTAATACTATTATGTGTTATGTGTTTATTAATCGTTCTAGAACCTAGGATGATTATTAATCGGGAGGATTCTGGCCACAAGCTAGACTAAACGAGTAAGAATTTTCAAGATGAAAATAAAAAATTTTCGGGAACAAAATATTTTCGGGGAAAAAGATGAAATAGGCACTATTCACCCGACGAAACCCTAAAGATTTGGGTGTGAATAACATAAGCCTTTCCGAGAGTTCGGTATGTCGAAATGACATTTTGTCGAAAGATTTGACGATAATATATTGTGAAAAGTAAAGTAAGCCGATAAAAGTTTTTCTCGAAAAATGTGCAGAAATCGAACAAAATAAAAATGACGAAAAGTATTGTTATGTACTTTTCATTTATTTAGCTACGTTAGGGAAAAACGTAAAGGAAAACGCTTGACACCAAAAAGTGTTTTTCAATTTTTCGAAAATTGAAAGAATACGTATAAGTTAATTGATAAAGGAAAGATGAAATATCCAAAAATAATTGGATTCCGAGGATAGCAGTTTTCGAACTGTCGGACGAATTCCGCAAGACGAAAGCACGAAGCTTCCCTTAGAAGCTTGGTGAATAGTAAGGAGGTGGAGTAAAGAGTAAGTAAACTTAAGGAGTAAATAAACTTAAGGGTTAAGTAAACTTAAAGGCTAAGTAAACTTAAGGAGTAAGTAAACTTAAGGGCTAAGTAAACTTAAGGTCTTAGTTAACTTAGTGCTTAAGTCATGAATAGTAAGGAGGTTTGAGGGCAAAATGACTATTTTGCCCCTAGCCTTGGTTTTCTATAAATACGAAGCTTAAATAATTTATTTAGGATTTTGAAAATCCTACAACTTTTGAGTGAGAGAGAGAGAGATTTCGAATGGAAAAGAAGAGGAAAAGCTTGCTCGTAAGCAACCTTTGTCCGACGGAATGAGATTAAAGAAGAAAGGTAATCCGAAAACCTAATTTCTAGATAATTTTCTTTAAGTTTTTATGTTAAAAACATAGCTTAATGAGAATAAGAAGTAAATGATGTTAGGAATGATTTCATATGGTTGAAATCATTGATAAAAGTAGAAATAGGAATTAGAAGTTTATTTTATAAATTTCTTGAGGAAGTATAAGATTCATAATGAATTAGAACGATCCGAGTGGATCATATGAATGATACGGTGAAATAAGTAAGGAATGGTGTTCTATAACATAAAATTCCAAGAAAAAATAAAATCATAGTCAAAATATCGATTAAAAAATGAAGAACGAACGAAGAACGCGAAGAACATACGAAGAACGTGAAGAACGTTGTCGATGGACAAATTTAAAACCATCGTACTGTAATTGTTGTTGATGGAAAAGTTTAAAACCATCGCGTATAAGTTAGATGCTTATTTCTTGGTTTGGAACGTTAGAAACATTCATGTAGAACGGATTAAAACTGAGCTATAACGAAGTTATGGTGAAAATACGTAAAAGACGAACGAGAAATAGAAAGTATGTAAATGAACCCGAACATGTAGGGTTTCATAAGAATGTAAGAGAACGTATTAAACGTGAGTCTTGGACTTAAGAACAAATGAGTTCCATGTTCGGATGATCGAATTACGGACGAAAGAACAAAGAAAGTTAAAAACATAAAACGAACGAAGATCGAAGATTAAGCTAATTGAATGGCATGTTAACAGATTCAGAAAGAAGTTATGTCCAAGGGTAATCAAAGTACGTAAGATAAGGAAGAGAATGGCTTTAGAATGACCTCATTTTGAGTTATAACGAATAAGTTATGGAATCGGGAAGTAAGCGTCTTAAGCAATTTCTAAGACTTAGAAAAATTTTCTAGGTTTTGTGCTCGGCGCCGCAGCGCCAGTCAAGCCTTGGGAGGCGGTGCTGCAGCGAGGCCCGGACCATCAGCTACTGCTGAGTGGCACTGCGAAGGGAGAAATAGAGAAGATAGTGGCGCCGCAGCGCCAGCCTCGGTAGTTTGACACTGCAGAGTGGCGCTGCAACATGGCGCCGGTGCAGGGGAAAAAGCCAGTGATGAGTTTTTAAGTGCTCAATTACTGAGGAATGTGCAAGAAAGAAATATAAACATGTAGTTCAACTAATGTATCAATTAATTAAGTGTATTAAACCTTTAATGAAGGTTGAAAGAAAAGATTAAACGATATTAAAAGACAAAGAATGTCAACGCGGGTTACGGAACTGATGTCCGGGGACCGTAGTCGCGATAAACTAATGTAACAGATTGCTATGGTTGTGATTCCTTAAAAGTTGAGTGACAAAAGTAATGTGTAACATTTTGATGTTATGACATCATAATGAGAGATGAATGTAAAGCGTTTAGACACTATGAACGCAATGCTGTTGCGATGAACGATTGGTCTTAGCATACAACAAACCGTATGGCTTTAACATTAAGAAAGAATATTGAACATGCGGTTAAGATGATAGTAATGAATGAAAGTTATTAAAACCTTAAATAAAGGTTGAATGAGAGATTAAGGAATGAACAACGTAAACGTTGAATACGTAAATGATTCTCGTGAATCATATTCACGTCCAACGAATGTTCTAAGTGTACATTGGTTGTATAACTTAAATGTTGATGAAAGTAGTAAGTAAGATATGAATTATCAAGAAAGCTGTAGCGAACGATAAGAAGTTTAATGAAAGTCGAATGAGAGTCGGATTAGAACGTTAGAATGGAATGTATGTGTTGAACACTTGAACCAATGTAAAGGTTAAGTGTACGCAAATATTAAATGGGTAGAACCTACACCCCGTGTATGGTTTGACCATGGGATAACGAAGACCAATGATTAAACCCGTGAACGATGAAGAAACTGAATTAAAGATAAGTACGTATAATGTAAAGAAGCCAAGTTAATGTTAACTTGGATGACGTTCTGAGTCAAATTAATTGGACGTTGTAAGATAAGAATAAGGTAATGTAAAATGATTGACGCTATAAATGCGTAGAATGAATAGGGAATGATCGTTCCGAGTATACAATAGACAGTATGACTTAGACGATAAAGAATGAATCATGAGGTATGGCATTTAGTTGCCAGAAAGCCATAAGGAATAAGAAATTAACTTAACGAATATTATAGTTTAATGGTTCGAATAAGTTAAAGACGAATTTAGGTTGTAGTACAATTTTAACCTTTGATGGTTGATATATGGGAGCTGGGCTAAAAAATTTCTTCAGAGAGCGAAGGTATATACAAAACTTGCAACCGATCTAACTCACTATGTGGGCAGTGTAGATGAGATGGGAACTTGTTTGTTGGTTATTTGTGGGAAACCACTCAGAGTACCATATGGATTACTAGCAGAGAAACGATGTGTGTTGAGTCCTAGAGAAGTTATAAGAAGAAGATAAGAATGTAAATCATCAAAGATGATGAAAGTATTGAGTAGGATATCTCCGTATGTCATGAAGCCATTAACCGGTAAAGGAAGTTGGTCGCGTAAACTTAGTTTGTAAGAACGTGAACCCTAAGAAGTAAAGTTAAGTAAACCAATGCTTAAATTCAAGTATATGACTAATTGGTGTATGTGTTATTTCCTTATATGCTACATAGGAATTGGAATGAGCAGTTCAGCGTAAACTATAAGCTGTAGTTGTGCGTAAGGCAATTTTACTAACTTCATTCATATTTTAAATGAATGCTAGTTTCTAAAACTTCTCAGATGTTGAACATGAGAAGTTCTGTCTATGTGTGAATGTGTGATATTTGTAGAAGGTGGTATAACGTATGAGGCCTTGTGCCATAATTTGAACACTTCGGTGTTTATGTGAGATGAACTGTTCTATGATTGAACTATTCAATATGAGAATGTTCTGTTTATACATGAACCGTTATTGTTAAGTCTGTGCTATTGACTCTAGCCAGACAGAATGTGTATGAAAGAGAGTAGAGAATGAAAGTATTTTAAAGTTAATGTGACTAATGTTTTAAAATGATAGGGATCAAGATTATTCCTATTATTCATGCTACTTCATAATCTTTGTTTAGTTATTGAAGTCTTAAAAGAATGTTTAAATTCTTGAAGTTGTTTGTTCAACTGCTATAACTTGCTGGGCAATTGAATGCTCACACTTGCTTTAAATAAAAACATTTTTAGCGAACGATGTTAGAACAACTTAAGGATTCCATAAAGATCAAGCTGTTCGGTATTCAGAACAAGTGACATTCATTATATGAATGTGCGTGAAGATCAAGTGAAGACTTGTAATATAGAATGATAGAATTAAACTATAGAATAGTTTAATGAATGATTATGTATCCTTGGTGGCGGATAAAAGTCACTCGTGCAAGATGTAAAGAATAATATAATTATCATTATTTGTAATGAAAGAGGTTATAAGGTTTTAGAACCTGGGATTTCAGAATGTATGTTGTTATATTTAGCTATATAATGAAGTATGTT
This sequence comes from Panax japonicus, assembly GCA_020205505.1. Lineage (NCBI taxonomy): Eukaryota > Viridiplantae > Streptophyta > Magnoliopsida > Apiales > Araliaceae > Panax > Panax japonicus. The sequence continues at coordinate 28,453 of JAINUV010000390.1, forward strand.
TGGAAGAAGATGGGATCGTGACGTACGGAATCCGAATGTGAAAATAGACCGAATTTTAGGGCGATACAGATTGGTATCAAAGCTGATATGTTATAAACCTTAGGTATGAGTACCTAAGACTATAATCGTAGAAAGAAGGATAAAAAGATCACCATGTGATCGTAGTAAATCATAGTAACAGATATTCTATTAAACGATGGATGATTTATAGCTAATGCTATAAATGCATGGTACTACGAAGTAGTACGGGAAGAAGAACTTAGATTAAGTTGTAAAGGACAGCATACGAATTAAAAAAAATTCGTATTAAGTGAAGAGAAAGTTAGAAGTTGTAAGATTTCAATTGAGGACTCATGTGATAGCTGAGTTGTATGAACCTTTGTATGGGCAGAGAATTGTGCTTGGTGTAACAACCTTTCAGTTTATTACAGTGATAATCATTAGAATTGGTCGCGCTATCAAGATGTATATGACGAAAAGGTGAATCTTTTCTCATGTATATACTTGATAAGTAGAGAACGATAGAGTAGGTGCGCGTTCTTGAAACTCACACTTATGGTAAGTTCATGACTCATAATTATATGGTATGTTTTTGAACTTCTCAGCGAATGGACGCCTATGGTCTGACTGGGATAGTTCTTAAACTCATATTATTGTGGAAATTTTCTGAACTCATAATGTGTGGTAACTTGATGGATTGTACTAAGGTATAGGAATGTGTAGACTAAAAACGAGTTATTTTCAGTAGACTTAGCATTGAAGGTACTAGAGAAGATTAAGTATTATCGCAAGTAAGATAATGAAGGAAGATGGAGAATAGGATATTCCAAGTCATCTAGCTATGCTAGATTTCAAAGTTTCTTGAAATCGTACTGATGTGCGCATTTTGAAAATGAAAGAATTGGTTCAGTTTTTGGAACCAATGGATTTTAAAAGAACTATTCTTGGTATGTCTATGCTAATTATTTTGGCTAGACAGAAATTAATTTGAAATATCAAAATGAATTTATATCATCAGTTCATTTGATGCAAGGATGGTAAAAGGATGGAGTTATTAATTCAATTAAACCTGGTGTTAGATTTGATCTTAGGATCAATAACCAGCTATGGTATGATGTATAATGATGAAGTCATAAACTGAGGAAGTCCTCAACGTACTATGAAAAGTACGGTATCATGACGCCATAAAACGTTTTGATGTATTGTGAAAGAATTTAAAGAAGTAGTCGATGTCAAGTGAGTTGACTAGATGAATGTTTCAAGTTGATGTCCAATTTATTGATATGGTCTAAGCTACTTGTTTTGGCTAAGACGAATGGTATGTCATGATTAAAAGAAAATTGAGCTTTCTTTGAAGAGTTATGCCGAACCAAATTGTTTTGGTGCGGAATCTAATGACTAAGTCTGAGGTGAACATACCCTAAAATGGGGTTATACGATGGGTTGATCGCCTACATAGGGAAGAGGTAGTTTACCATCTTTGTGATTGTATACTGGTCGTGTAAGAAGGGTTTACGGTGAAATGCTATTAAACCTAGTAAGAGTTCATGGTCAATTTGACCCCTCAGCAAAAGTATGAAATGTTTTAAAGGAATCCTTATATTCCTATTTATTCCTTTCACTTCATGATTCTTGATAAGTTATGAAGAGTAGGGAATGTATGAAAGATAAAAACTTCTTTAAAGAGAAGTTGAGAAGAAGGGTAAGCTAAAATTTTGAGGACAAAATTCTGTGAAGAAGGGGTGAATGTGAGGACCTGAAAGATTAAAAGTATAGTTAAGCGTGAGGTTTAACTAATAACGATTATGTCAACAGATGATCCTTGTGAGAAGGATGAATTGAGATTAAACCTTTGCTAAAGGTTGTAGGCACCCGGGTATGGGTGTGGTTTTAGAAATTCTGAGGATGGAATTTTTATAAGGAGGGAAGAATGTGACAACTCGGAATATCGAATTGTCCAGAATTTAAGATTTAAAGAATTAGTTATTAATCAAATGAATTTTTATTAATACTATTATGTGATATGTATTTATTAATAGTTCTAGAATCTAGGATGAATATTAATCGGGAGGATTCTGGCCACGAGCTAGACTGAACGAATAAAAATTTTCAAGACGAAAATAAAAATATATCGGGAACAAAATACTTCTGGGGGAAAGGACGAAATAGGCATTATTCACCTGACGAAACCCTAAAGGTTAGGGTTTTAATAACCTAAGCCTTTCCGAGAGTTCGGTATGTCAAAATGACATTCCGTCAAAAGATTTGACGATAATATATCGTGAAAAGTTAAGTAAGCCGATAAAATATTTTCTCGAAAAACGTGTAGAAATCGGACAAAATAAAAAAGACGAAAAGTATTGTTATGTACTTTTCATTCATTTAGCTATGTTAGGAGAAAATGTGAAGGAAAACGCTTGACACCAAAAGGTATTTTTCAGTTTTTCGGAAATCGGAAGAATACGTAAAAGTTAATCAGTAAATGAAAAACGAAATATCCAAAAATATTTGGATTCCAAGGATAGCAGTTCTCAAACTGTCGGACGAATCCCGCAAGACGGAAGCACAAAGCTTCCCTAGGAAGCTTGGTGAATAGTAAGGAGGTGGAGTTAGGAGTAAGTAAACTTAAGGAGTAAGTAAACTTAAGGGTTAAGTAATCTTAAAGGCTAAGTAAACTTAAGGAGTAAGTAAACTTAAGGGCTAAGTTAACTTAGTGCTTAAGTCATGAATAGTAAGGAGGTTTGAGGGCAAAATGATTATTTTTCCCCTAGCCTTGGTTTTCTATAAATACAAAGCTTAAATCATTTGTTTAGGATTTTGAAAATCCTACAACTTTTGAGAGAGAGAGAGAGAGATTTTGTAAGACCCCGAATTTTATGAAATAAAAGTATTCAATTTTTCTTATAATTATTATTCAGTAAATGGTTAAATTGATAAAAAGTTAAAGTTGAGGGTGATATATGAAATTTTTCAAAATAAGCAAGTGGCGATAAAATACTTATTATTGTCGGGGAATATTCGTTTTGTCGTGGAATATTCTTTTTGTTTGGAATATCCGTACGACAGCGCAGTCATTTGTGGGTCCCATAACAAAATAACTGTCGGATGAAAAAAATGACAAGTATGAGTTTTTATAAATAACGGCGTAATTGTTACCGTTAACACTGTTGGAATACCTGGTGGTTAAAATGCAGTAATACACGTGGTTGCACAGTAGCACACGGTATTGCACAGTATTCTTGAATTATTGATTCTTACGTAAGAAGGCACTACTCAATAATTGTTACAGTAATTACTGTTCAATATTTTATTTTATTGATTCAATAATTACTGTGTTGATATTTTTTATTATTGTTGTTTCAATAATTGTCACTGCACAGTATTTCCCATTATCATATTAATAATTCATAATATTATTATATAATATTATTGGCAATGTCTAGAAAGTTCTGTCAATGAGAGGTTTGGTCACCTAATTGCGCGCCAGTAAGGAGAAATCATTATTGGAAAGCCCCTCTTTCCTGGGAACTGTCTGATTGTCATTATTGTGATTCTGTAATATTATTTATGAATAATTAATTATTGATTTATATGACAACGAAATATTTATTTGATGTGGATATAAATGATGGATTTTTTTATGTGGTTATAAATGAAAGAATTAATGTAGAGATATTTTATCAGTATTTTGTCGGATTGGATGTATTAAAAGATCAAATCGGTGTTCTAAAGCTCTATTGTGTGAGTTATAATTTTAATCCGACCGTTGGATCATTGTGATTTTTGGATATGTTATACATATATAAGTTGAGTATATGTCCACAAATTTTGAACCGTTAAAAATTAACGCATGATTTTTTATGAATTTTAAAAGGTGTTGAAAATCGTCCGTTTGTGGAATTCGAATATTTTTTGTCTTGAATTTGGAAAAACTTAAAGCTATAAAGTTGTAGAGAATTCGATTTTGTGTGGAATGGACATAAAATTCATATTTTTCTAATAAACGAGCTATTTTCTATGAATTGTTGAAGTTTCGAAAAATAAAATGATTTTTTATTAAAATTGGGTGGGACCCACTTTTGTTTTTGCAAACATGTGGGCTGCTATTTTTGTTCTAAAATGGCTGCTGATTCAAGGAAGAAACGTGGAAGATTGAAAAAAATATATATTTTATTATTTTAGTCTCCTTTGGCGATCTAACATTTTCCTATAATTAGGCGCTTAAGTTAGAATTGAAAATTACACCAGAAACATAAGTTTTCTCTCCCTATATTATGGAGCGTATTTTTGTGAGTATTTAGATACTTTGAGAGTTGTTATTCAGTGCAAGGTTCCTTCGACTTTTCATCCGATATTCTAGTCAGAAGTACTGCACTTTTGAGGTAAAGGATTTTAAGGGTTATTATGTTTTTCAGTATCGTAATTTTTTCGATCCTTAAAAATTCTGGAAAATTTGAAATGATAATTTGATGAGTTTCTTGATTGTGTCCAACAATGGAGATTTTTGGGTGTATAGATTAAGAGTTATGAATTTTATGAGAAAAAACTATTTTAAAAGTAAACCCTTATAACTCCTTGTGGTTAACTCTAAAATTGATAAAAATTTTATTGGGAGTACATCTATATAATATCAGTATACCCTGTACATTTCAAAATTTTTGGATAAAAGTTCAATTTATGATAATTGTCTAAATATTCGGCAGTTTTGGCCACATGAAAATTAGTAAATCAATTTTAAAAATTTCGAGAAAAATATATATTTAATATGGGACTATGTTCTGCTAAATCCCAGAAAATAAATATTTTTGGGACTGATTTGGTATTTTTTTATGAAAATGAACTAGTTATGATTAAATGAATTAAATATGTTATGTGAAGTAAAAAAATTAAAAAATAGGATTTTATGGCTTGGGAATCCTATATAAGGTATATGCAGATTTTTGATGAGGGTTTTGGTTATTGGTGATGAAATTTTATGAGTTTGGCATTTTAGGATGATTAAATGCATTAATTAGTAAAGTGTAAATAATTAAAATAAATTATTTATAAGTATAAGAAATGATTAAAATATTGTTGTAATATTAATAATATTAAACTATGAGATTATTAAGTGATTTATAACAGTTGGATTAAGGTGTTATAAATATTGATATGGATTTTATTGTGAAAGTTTATCTTTTTATGTCGGGGTTACTATTCACGAGTTACTATTCATAGGTACTATTCATGATAAAATTCGTTTCTTTTTCTGATCAAATTATCATTGATTTATGAATCTTACTCTTGAAATTAAATCCATGTTATGATCATATTATTTTTATTATCATATATAACATTTTTATAATCCTGGTGAAGAAATTTCTCTTTGACTTGAGTGTAAAGATGGGTAGATTATTGGTATGATCGTGACTATGGGTTCTCTTTGGCCAGTAGTGCAAAGTTGAATTGTTGAATGATATGATAATGACCATTGAATTTATAATTGAATAACTTTAGCTTAAAATGCAAAGGTGAATTGATCAACATTGTTATAATTATTGTTTATATAAATTCTGAAATGATTATATATTTCTTTGATATATGAATATCTTTTACCCGTAGTGCAAAGATGACTTGTCGTTGAATATCTTTGGCCTGTAGTGTAAAGATGAATTGTTGTTGAATATCTTTGGCCCGTAGTGCAAAGATGACCAGTTATTGAATTTCTCTGGCATGTGGTGTAAAGATGATATATTGTTGAATATCTTTGGCCCGTAGTGCAAAGATGACATGTTGCTGAATATTTTTGGCCTGTAATGTAAAGATGAACTGTTAATGAATATCGTTGGCCCGTAGTACAAAAATGAACTTATTAGTATGATTATGAACAGGAACTGTGATTTGGTATAACCATGATCTTTGATGTTTCAGGTTTGTCCTGGATAAAAAGAGGAATTTAGAACCATAAATATGATTATGAGCTATTCACATTATTGTGGACAGGAACTGTTGATTGTTGTTACAGGGATAAAACATTGTTGGTGGACTTTTAACATGAAGAAGATAATAGACTTTATGGTTTATTTGACTCTTCTAATGGATTGCTCGTTTCGCTGCAACTATGGTTGAAAAGTTTTATCATCTACCATATGTTCTAAATCTCTAATTTATTACTGACGAAAGCTATTAATAATTTAATTATATTTAGTTATGGTATTCTTTACTGGGCTATTTGTGCTCACCCTTTTGCTTCAGAATTCCTTTCAGGTAACAAGAGTGTAGCTGGGTCGAGCGGGGGTAATAGGGGAATAGAAAGGTGGTCTATAGTTGTTGAGGTTCTCCCTATATAGTATGGAAATAATTTTATTGAGAACTTTAGATAAGTGTGTCGTATTGTATACGTCATTTGATATTTAATTTTGGTGAACCGAATAGGGTGAGGCGAACCCAACTTTGGAAGGGTGTTTTGTCACTATCATACAAGATGTCTATTTACATACAACCTCGTGTTATCATAAGACAGAGTTGTGCACATCCACTTGTTAAGTATATATACGAGCACTACCTATATGATCTTGGAGTTTGGTTGAAACATAATGTTCAATTGCAGACGGTGGAGATAGTTATATGTCAAGAGAAGACTCACCATTGGAAGGAACATGATATTAATCTTCTCGTTTTTCTTTGGAGTGTATTGGATCAACCAAGGATAATTCTCTGGACATATGATATCTATCATAACTTAGATTCATAGCCTCCTATGTACGAATGTTTCCTTGAGCATTTTCCAAATATTTTAATTTTTAAAACATTTATTGACTGTACCTTTATGTAAGGTCTCACTGTGAGGTGTTGTCCACGGTTGGGACATGAGTCACAGTTGGTATATATTTGTATCAAAACTCACAGCATATGTGTTGTTGTAGTAATAAAGTTGTAGTTGTTTTCTGTACCATGTATTTGGCGACTCATAATAGGTTGGATGGATTGGACCTATTTTGGGGGCGTCACAGTTGGTATCAGAGCTTAGGGATATGATCTCTGGCGGAGATCCGGGATTAGAACTAGGAAGGGAGAGACGAGTAATATCTTTCGCTAGTGTGTGTCCTACCTAAGCTGAATTTTTTACTTAAGTTGACAAATTGTGATATGTCAATTAACCTTTGTATTGAAGTTGTATTCTAGAATGATATCTGAAATACAGGAGATGAGCAATGGAGAAATCATAATGAAAGGGAAGATGGAATCTGAAATGAAAGCACGGTATTCTCAACTCTTTGAAATACCAAGTACGTAAATTTCGGGGATGAAATTTCATAAGGATTGGAGATTGTAAGACCCCAAATTTTATGAAATAAAAGTATTCAATTTTTCTTATAATTATTATTCAGTAAATGGTTAAATTGATAAAAAGTTAAAGTTAAGGGTGATATATGAAATTTTTCAAAATAAGCAAGTGACTATAAAATACTTATTGTTGTCGGGGAATATTCGTTTGGTCTTGGAATATTCTTTTTGTTGGGAATATCCGTACGATGGCTCAGTCATTTGTGGACCCCATAACAAAATAACTGTCGGATGAAAAAAACGACAAGTATGAGTTTTTATAAATAACGACGTAATTGTTACCGTTAACACTGTTAGAATATCTGGTGGTTAAAATACAGTAATATGTGTGGTTTCACAGTAGCACACGGTATTGCAAAGTATTCTTGAATTATTGATTCTTACGTAAGAAGGCACTATTCAATAATTGTTACAGTAATTACTATTTAATATTTTATTTTATTGATTCAATAACTGCTGTGTTGATATTTTATATTATTGTTGTTTCAGTAATTGTCACTGCATAGTATTTCCCATTATCATATTAATAATTCATAATATTATTAGATAATATTATTAGCAATGTCTAGAAAGTTCTGTCAATGAGAGGTTTGGTCACCTAATTACGCGCCAGTAAAGATAAATCATTATTGGAAAGCCCCCACTTTCTTGGGAACTGCCTGGTTGTCATTATTGTGATTCTGTAATATTATTTGTGAATAATTAATTATTGATTTATATGATAACGAAATATTTATTTGATGTGGATATAAATGATGGATTTATTTATGTGGTTATAAATTAAAGAATTAATGTAGAGGTATTTTATTAGTATTTTGTCGGATTGGAGGTATTAAAAGATCAAATCGGTGTTCTAAAGCTCTATTGTGTGAGTTATAATTTTAATCTGACCGTTGGATCGTTGTGATTTTTGGATATGTTATACATATATAAGTTGAGTATATGTCCACAAATTTTGAACTGTTAAAAATTAACGCATGATTTGTTATGAATTTTAAAAGGTGTTGAAAATCGTTCGTTTGTGGATTTCAGATATTTTTTGTCTAGAATTTGGAAAAACTTAAAGCTACAAAGTTGTAGAGAATTTGATTTCGTGTGGAATGGACATAAAATTTATATTTTTCTGATAAACGAGCTATTTTCTATGAATTATTAAAGTTTCAAAAAATAAAATAATTTTTTATTAAAATTGGGTGGGACCCACTTTTGTTTTTGCAAACATTTGGGCTGCTATTTTTGTTCTAAAATGGCCGCAGATTCAAGGAGGAAACGTGGAAGATTGAAAAAAAAATATTTTATTATTTTAGTGTCTTTTGGCGATCTAACATTTTCCTATAATTAGGCGCTTAAGTTAGAATTGAAAATCACACCAGAAACATAAGTTTTCCCTCCCTATATTATCGAGCGTATTTTGGTGAGTATTTAGATACTTTGAGAGTTATTATTCAGTGCAAGGTTCCTTCGGCTTTTCATCCGATATTCCAGTCAGAAGTACTGCTCTTTTGAGGTGAGGGGTTTTAAGGGTTATTATATTTTTTCAGTTTCGTAATTTTTCCGACCCTCAAAAATTCTGAAAAATTTTGAAATGATAATTTGATGAGTTTTCTTGATTATGTCCAAAAATGGTGATTTTTGGATGTATAGATTAAGAGTTATGAATTTTATGAGAAAAGACTATTTTAAAAGTAAACCCTTATAACTCCTTGTGGTTAACTCTAAAATTGATAAAAATTTTATTGGGAGTACATCTATATAATATTAGTATACCTTGTACATTTCGAAATTTTTGGATAAAAGTACAATTTATGATAAATGTCTAAATATTCGACAGTTTTGGCCATATGAAAATTAGTAAATCAATTTTAAAAATTTCGAGAAAAATTAATATTTAATATGGGACTATGTTCTGCTAAATCCCAGAAAATAAATATTTTTGGGACTGATTTGGTATTTTTTTGTGAAAATAAACTAGTTATGATTAAATGAATTAAATATGTTATGTGAAGTAAAAAAAATTGAAAAACAGGATTTTATGGCTTGAGAATCCTATATAAGGTATATGCAGATTTTTAATGAGGGTTTTGGTTATTGGTGATGAAATTTTATGAGTTTGGCATTTTAGGATGATTAAATGCATTAATTAGTAAAGTGTAAATAATTAAAATAAATTATTTATAAGTATAAGAAATGATTAAAATATTGTTGTAATATTAATAATATTAAACTATGAGATTATTAAGTGATTTATAACAGTTGGATTAAGGTGTTATAAATATTGATATGGATTTTATTGTGAAAGTTTATCTTTTTATGTCAGGGTTACTATTCACGAGTTACTATTCATAGGGTACTATTCATGATAAAATTGGTTTCTTTTTCTGACCAAATTATCATTGATTTATGAATCTTACTCTTGAAATTAAATCCATGTTATGATCATATTATTTTTATTATCATATATAACATTTTTATAATCCTGGTGAAGAAATTTCTCTTTGACTTGAGTGTAAAGATGAGTAGATTATTGGTATGATCGTGACTATGGGTTCTCTTTGGCCAGTAGTGCAAAGTTGAATTGTTGAATGATATGATAATGACCATTGAATTTATAATTGAATAACTTTAGCTTAAAATGCAAAGGTGAATTGATCAATATTTTTATAATTATTGTTTATATAAATTCTGAAATGATTATATATTTCTTTAAGATATGAATATCTTTGACCCGTAGTGCAAAGATGACTTGTCGTTGAATATCTTTGGCCTGTAGTGCAAAGATGAATTGTTGTTGAATATCTTTGGCCCGTAGTGCAAAGATGACCAGTTATTGAATATCTTTGGCATGTGGTGTAAAGATGATATATTGTTGAATATCTTTGGCCCGTAGTGCAAAGATGACATGTTGCTGAATATTTTTGGCCAGTAATGTAAAGTTGAACTGTTAATGAATATCTTTGGTCCGTAGTACAAAAATGAACTTATTAGTATGATTATGAACAGGAACTGTGATTTGGTATAACCATGATCTTTGATGTTTCAGGTTCGTCCTGGATAAGAAGAGGAATTTAGAACCATAAATATGATTATGAGCTATTCATATTATTGTGGACAGGAACTGTTGATTGTTGTTACAGGGATAAAACATTGTTGGTGGACTTTTAACATGAAGAAGATAATAGACTTTATGGTTTATTTGACTCTTCTAATGGATTGCTCGTTTCGCTGCAACTATGGTTGAAAAGTTTTATCATCTACCATATGTTCTAAATCTCTAATTTATTACTGACGAAAGCTATTAATAATTTAATTATCTTTAGTTATGGTATTCTTTACTGGGCTATTTGTGCTCACCCTTTTGCTTCAGAATTCCTTTCAGGTAACAAGAGTGTAGCTGGGTCGAGCGGGGGTAATAGGGGAATAGAAAGGTGGTCTATAGTTGTTGAGGTTCTCCCTATATAGTATGGAAATAATTTTATTGAGAACTTTAGATAAGTGTGTCGTATTGTATACGTCATTTGATATTTAATTTTGGTGAACCGAATAAGGTGAGGCGAACCCAACTTTGGAAGGGTGTTTTGTCACTATCATACAAGATGTCTATTGACATATAACCTCGTGTTATCATAAGACAGAGTTGTGCACATCCACTTGTTAAGTATATATACGAGCACTACCTATATGATCTTGGAGTTTGGTTGAAACATAATGTTCAATTGCAGACGGTGGAGATAGTTATATGTCAAGAGAAGACTCACCATTGGAAGGAACATGATATTAATCTTCTCGTTTTTCTTTGGAGTGTATTGGATCAACCAAGGATAATTCTCTGGACATATGATATCTATCATAACTTAGATTCATAGCCTCCTATGTACGAATGTTTCCTTGAGCATTTTCCAAATATTTTAATTTTTAAAACATTTATTAACTGTACCTTTATGTAAGGTCTCACTGTGAGGTGTTGTCCACGGTTGGGACATGAGTCACAGTTGGTATATATTTGTATCAAAACTCACAGCATATGTGTTGTTGTAGTAATAAAGTTGTAGTTATTTTCTGTACCATGTATTTGGCGACTCATAATAGGTTGGATGGATTGGAACTATTTTAGGGGCGTCACAGATTTCAAATGGGAAAGAAGAGGAAAGCTTTCTCGTAAGCAACCTTTGTCCGACGGAAGGAGATTAAAGAAGAAAGGTAATCCGAAACCCAACTTCTAGTTAATTTTCTTTAAGTTTTTATGTTAAAAACATAACTTAATGAGAATAAGAAGTAAATGATGTTAGGAATGATTTCATATGGTTGAAATCATTCATAAAAGAAGAAATAGGAATTAGGAGTTTATTTTATAAATTTCTTGAGTAAGTATAAGATTCGTAATGAATTAGAATGATCTGAGTGGATCATATGAATGATATTGTGAAATAAGTAAGGAATGGTGTTCTATAACATCAAATTCCAAGAAAAAGTATAATTGTAATCAAAATATCGATTAAAAAATGAAGAACGAATGAAGAACGTGAAGAACACGCGAAAAACGTGAAGAACGTTGTTGATGGACAAATTTAAAACCATCGTAGCGTAATTGTTGTTGATGGAAAAGTTTAAAACCATTGCGTATAAGTTAGATGCTTATTGCTTGGTTAGGAACATTAGAAACGTTCATGAAGAACGGATTAAACTGAGCTATAACGAAGTTATGACGAAAATTCATAAAAGATGAACGAGAAATAGAAATCATGTAAATGAACCCGAACGTGTAGGGTTTCATAAGAATGTAAGAGAACGTATAAAACGTGAGTCATGGACTCAAGAACAAACGAGTTCCGAGTTTGGATGACCAAATTACGAACGAAAGAACGAAGAACGTTAAAAACATAAAACGAATGAAGATCGAAGATTAAGCCAATTGAATGGTATGTTAACGAATTCAGAAAGAAGTTATGACTTAGAGTAATCAAATTATGTAAGATAAGGAAGAGAATGGCTTTAGAATGACCTCATTCCGAGTTATAACGAATAAGTTATGGAATCGAGAAGTAAGCGTCTTAAGCAATTTCTAAGACTTAGAAAAATTTTCTAGGTTTTGTGCTCGGCGCCGCAGCGCCAGTCAAGCCTTGGGAGGCGGCACTGCAGTGCTAGGCCCGGGCCATCAGCTACTGCTGAATGGCACCGCGGTGCGAGAAATAGAGAAGATAGTGGCGCCGTAGCGCCAGCCTCTGTAGTTTGACACTACAGAGTGGCGCTGCAACGCGAGGTAAAAGAAGAGGTCCGGCTCCGCGGCGCCGCTGCAGGGGAAAAAGGCAGTGATGAGTTTTTAAGTGCTCAATTACTGGGGGATGTGCAAGAAAGAAATATGAACATGTAGTTCAACTAATATATCACTTAATCAAGTGTATTAAACCTTTAATGAAGGTTGAACGAAAAGAATAAACGATATTAAAAGACAAAGAATGTGAATGCGGGTTACGGAACCGATCTTCGGGGACCGTAGTCGTGATAAACGAATGTGAGGGATTGCTATGGTTGTCATTCCTTAAAAGTTGAGTGACGAAAGTAATGTATAACATTTTGATGTTATGACATGAAAATTAGATATGAATGTAAAGCGTTTAGACGCTGCGAACGCAACGTTGTTGTGATGAATGATTGTTCTTAGCATATAATGAACCTTATGGCTTTGACATTAAGAATGAATATTGAACATGGGATTAAGATGATATTAATGAATGAAAGTGAGTAAAACCTTAGATAAAGGTTGAATGAGAGATTAAGGGATGAACAACGTAAACGTTGAATACGTAAACGATTCTCGTGAATCGTATTCACGTCGAGCGAACATTCTAAGTGTACATTGGTTGTATAACTTAGACGTTGACGAAAGTAGTAAGTAAGATATGAATTATCAAGAAAGCCATAGAGAACGGTACGAAGATTAATGAAAGGTGAATGCGAGTCGGATGAGAACGTTAGAATGGAATGTAAGCGTTGAACACTTGAACCGACGTAAAGGTTAAGTGTACGCGAATATTAAACGGGTAGAACCTACACCCCGTGTATGGTTTGACCGTAGGATAACGAAGACCAATGATTAAACCTGTGAACGGTGAAGAAGCTGAATTAAAGATACGTACGTATAACGTAAAGAAGCCGAGTTAATGTTTATAACTTGGATGACGTTTCAAGTCGAATTAATCGGACGTTGTAAGATAATAATAAGGTAATGTAAAATGATTGACACTATAAATGCGTAGAATGAATAGGGAATGATCTTTTTGAGTATAAAATAGACTGTATGACTTAGACGATGAAGAATGAATCCTGAGGTATGACATTTAGTTGCCAGAAAGCCATAAGGAATAAGAAATTGACTTAAAGAACGTTATAGTTTAATGGTTCAAATAAGTTAAAGTTGAATTTAGGTTGTAGTACAATTGTAACCTTTGATGGTTGACATATTGGAGTTGGGCTAAACAATTCCTCCAGAGAGCGAAGGTATATACAAAACTGGCAGCCGATCTAACTCACTGTGTGGGCAGTGTAGATGAGACGGGAACTTGTTTGTTGGTTATTTGTGGGAAACCACTCAGAGTACCATATGGATTACTAGTAGAGAAATTATGTGTCCTGAGTCCTAAGGAAGTTATAAGAAGAATATAAGAATGTAAATCATCAAAGATGATGAACGTATTGAGTAAGACATCTTCGTATGTCATGAAGCCGTTAACCGGTAAAGGAAGTTGGTCGCGTAAACTTAGTTTGTAAGAACGTGAACCCTAAGAAGTAAAGTTAAGTAAACCAATGCGTAAAGTCAAGTATATGACTAATTGGTGTATGTTTTATTTCTTTATGAGCTACATAGGAATTGGAATGAGCAATTCAGCATAAACTATAAGCTGTAGCTGTGTGTATAACAAGTTTCCTAACTTCATTCATATTTTAAATGAATGCTAGTTTCTAAAACTTCTCAGATGTTGAACTTGAGAAGTCCTGTCTATGTGCGAATGTGTGATATTTGGACAAGGTGGTATAACGTATGAGGCCTTGTGCCACAATTTGAACACTTCGGTGTTTCTGTGAGATGAACTGTTCTATGATTGAACTATTCAATATGAGAATGTTCTGTTTATACATGAACCGTTATTGTTAAGTCTGTGCTATTGATTCTAGCTAGACAGAATGTGTATGAAAGAGAGTAGAGAATGAAAATATTTTAAAGTGAATGTGACTAATGTTTTAAAATGATAGGAATCGAGATTATTCCTATTATTCAAGCTACTTCATAATATTTGTTTGGTTATTGAAGTATTAAAAAAATGTTTAAATTGTTGAAGTTGTTTGTTCAACTGCTATAACTTACTGGACAATTGAATGCTCACACTTGCTTTAAATAAAAACATTTTCAGCGAACAATGTTAGAAGAACTTAAGGATTCCGTGAAGATCAAGCTGATCGGTATCCAGAACAAGTGACATTCATTATATGAATGTGCGTAAAGATCAAGTGAAGACTTGTAATATAGAATGATAGAATTAAACTATAGAATAGTTTAATGAATGATTATGTATCCTTGGTGGCGGATAAAAGTCACTCGTGCAAGATGTAAAAAATAATGTAATTATCATTATTTGTAATGAAAGAGGTTATAAGGTTTTAGAACCTGGGATTTGAGAATGTATGTTGTTATATTTAGCTATATAATGATGTATGTTTGGAAGAAGATGGGATCGTGACGTACAGAATCTGGATGTGAAAATAGACTGGATTTCGGGGCGTTACATTAATTATTATTTAATACTAATTAAGTAATAATTAATTAATCATTTATCCTTGAATAATAAATAATTGATTTATTAGTCTTTAATTATTCATTACTATTAATAAATGAACAATTAATTAACCTTTGTCCTTATTTAATTTTAATTAATTATTTATCCTTGAATAATAAATAATTAATTTACTTCATAAATCTTTAATTATTCTTTCTTATTAACTTAAGAATAATTATCATTTGTTCTTAGTTATTATTTAATCTTAATTAAATAATCAATAATTACTTTATTAATACTAACTACTCCACTTAATTATCACCTAATACTACTTAGATAATAATTAAATAGTTAATTACATTCAAATTTTATGTAATTAGTTTAATAATCCATTAATTGCATTAAAAGTTATAAATTAGTAAGTTTAAAAAAATTTTAGATGAGTTTAAACCACTAATTACTTAATAATTAGCTAACTGTCCAGACAAATTTTGGATTAAATATCTTAATATTCTTAAGAATTTTAGAAAAATTTTGGTTTTAGAAAAATTTTGGTCCAAGAATCACCGCCGGAACCGGCCAGAAAGTGTCCGAACCGGTAGCCAAAAAATTTCGGCCGGTCCGGTTGCCGCTGAACCAGCAGTAGCTTTTGAGATTTTTTGATTTTTTCCAGATTTGGGGTCCTTCACTAAAACTTGAATAAAATGAAATGTATAACTCCGATTTGGGTCCAATCAGACTCGTAAGATTCGTATCTTCCCAAACTATAGTTTTCATTCTTCAAATTTGGATCTGTTTTGGTCTCGGAAATTGGTCCAGAAGTGACTGATATTGCACATGAGTTATTTAGTTGAGGTGTTTTAGTAATAAATCCATATCTCACTCATTTTTTAACATTTTTACATGCTTCCAAATAGTTTTGCTCTAAACTCATAGTTCTAGCATACCAAGAAGCAAAATCACAAAAACTATTTGTAGATTTCAAAATGAAAAGCAATGATCACCCCCTTTAAATTAGGGTTTTTCCCAAAACTACTTTAGCTTCTTTTTTCCAAAATTTCTCAACATAAACTATATAGATGAGCAAGAAAAACATACTATACACAAGAGTTATCATTCATATGAGACTCTAGCCTATTAGAACTTGTCCTTCCATGAATCTCTCACAAGATCACATAGAGCATACATGACTTAGAAACTAGGGTTTGATTTCCTTACCTTATCTTGTGGGATGCTCTTCTTTTCTTTCCAAAGTTGACTAGGAACTTTGGATGCATGAACAATATACTACTCCTCCTCTAAAGAATCCAAATCTCTCTCTATTTTCCTCTCTTTGTGTTCTTGCTAATTGAGAGAAAATAGAAAAAGAAGAAGAAGAATGGTGGAGAAGGAAAATGAAATGTTGGTGAAATGAAATGGGGTGCTAATATCCCCCATGTTTCTTTTGTCCCTTAGAAAAAAGGGTTAGCCTTATCCCATGTTAATCATGTCATTAAGGAGGCTGATTAGGCTATCCACCAATGGGAGCATGACACACTTATCCTTGTGTGTAAGAGTTTCTAATTTTGGACTTGATTAGCATAATCTTTTTGCCTTAAAAGACTAATGTGGCCAGCTATATATATGCCCAATAACTCCTACATTTTCCTTTTATTTTAATGCACAAATTAGATTAATCAAAGATCTAAAATACCTTTAATCAAGTGGGCTAAGTATGGGCTTGCATTTTATTTCTTCTGAGCTTCTCCTTTAATTGTTTTGGGCTATGTAATAAACATAGTTTAATATTTTTAATTTATATTATCCTAATTGTTTATTTAGGGTTTCTATTTAAAATCTTATGAAATTTAATTACTTACACATATTTCTTTAATCTATAACCTAATTAGGTTTGCTTTAATTAGATTTAAAATTATTAATCACTAGAAATAGACAAAATTAATCTATTAGGTTAGTATAACTTTTAAATACTAACATTTTCTCAATACCATAACCCTTAGGTTATTTAATTACCTTACCTAATATATAATTAGGTTATGTGGCTTTCCTATGATATATATAAAATATAACATAACATACTTAAATTGCATATTTATTTTATAATGGTAAAATAAATATGCTACACATAATTTCTTATACAAATACAATTATTTTCATACCCAATATATTATAATATAATATCCTTAGCTCATTAACATAAATTCAATTAAGAATTTATTTACTTAAGATATTACGATAAATATAATATCTTTTCTTTATTAAACAAATTTTATATAAGAATTTATTATAATGCTCTTGAGTAAAGTATATATAAATATTATATGCTTAACCTGCCTATTTTTTCTTCATCACACAAATTGTTCCAGTTTCCCCCACTTAATAAATACATATATAATATATATTCATTAACTCCCAATTATCAGTTACACCAAACCTACACACATTACATATAGAAAATAATTAATAATTTTAATTTCTCACATTATAAACTGTTTATATCAATTTATGTACATATACCATATATAATTTAATATATTTACCATATTACGTAAACATACATATTCTTCATAAATCATAAAATGATTTATATACTCATATATTAGACTAGACATTTAATTGAACGTCTAGTAACCCTCTTAATACATTTTGCTACTTTCAATAAGTCTTTTTCATATTGCTTATCATATATATTATTTTGACTTGCCACGTTCTTATTTATTTTTCTTTTTTTTATAAGATTTCTAACGTTTGACTACTACCAGCTTCTTATAATGAAACTTTTCATTTATTCTTGTATGATTACTTTAAATAATCAATCCTCTTGTTTAGCTAAATCATATATAACACATCTCCAAGTATATACGTATTTATACATATACACATTTAATTTAATCTAATAATATCTCTTCATTTAAAATTTATTTCTTTAAATAAATTTTTCACATACAAAAATCTCTTTCTAGATTTTGAATTTTCATAACCCTTATTTTCTCAATTCTTTTTTTTAATAGTAAACCATATAGGTTCTGCTTAAAAATTTAAAATTATTCCTCTATTTTTACTCTAGGTTTTAAACTTTAACATTTAACTTAATCATTCTAGATCCTCTAAATTTTTTGGTTGTCACATACATCTTCCTTTGAACCACTCCCTTCAACTCCATCCGAGCCAAGGATTTTGAATTGATCTTCTTCATAATCATCCTCTGGGATGTCATTGTTCATTCCTTCAATATGCACCATAAAGTACATCTTTGATAATCGATTTTGTACATCTTGTTTGAGTCTCTCATTCCTTTCCTCGCTTTTTTTATCTGAAATTAGGACTTCTTTTCCACAAGCCGGCTTGGCCCTAGGAATCAGCATCCCAGCCATGAAAACAGAGATTTTCCTCATAGGCTTTACAAATTCTACATTTATAAGATTAGGTAGCAGAATGGTCGAGGAAGGAAAAAGTTGATGCTTGTGCAGGTTCCGGTGATTTAATCTAGAGGAATAGCCCAATCCAACCTTTCTTGTCTGGCTAAGAATTTGAACTGGAATTCTGATTCCTTGCTGACTCTTCCCTAGCCCTTGTCCTGACCAAAAACCCAAGGATATAATTTCCTTACTAGCCAATGTGACACCCCCAAATCCGGGTACTCCATTCCCACAGTAGTTGGTGCTCACTATCTAAAACAATTATATCTAACTACCCATAATAAAGGATAAAGACATAACTTAAATAATAATCTTTCCCATTAAAGGGTTACATCAACTTAAATCAATCCCAGGTAATCTAACCTTAAATTATTACATAAGTTTGCGGAATACATCACAATATAACATAAGTCTTATAACATAATTCATTTAAATAAATTCAAATAAATCTTCATCACTTGGACATCTTGCCCTTTCCTTTGCTAGAAGACGGCTCATCCATTTTCTTAACTTTAGCTGCAGTGTTTAATGCAAGACTGAGAAAACAATTGCTCACTAATATAAATAATGATAATGGCAACAACATAAGGTTAAGCACTGAATACTGAATAATAGAGAACTTGTTCTGCGAATCAAGAATATAAAACAAGCTAAGGATTTATATATGAGGGTCTTTAAGACCATGAACTATATCCTGAGGTTATTAAGTATTTCTACTACAACCTTTAACAGTCATTAGACTATACAAACCTTATATTAGGATCAGCCCTTCGTATTATATAACATGCACAAACATCTAAACGCTAACGCGTACATAATTCCCTATATTAAGGTTGTTCATCTCAGTTTGACTTTAGGATTTCTGCACTAAAGAAAGTTTAGTTTGGAACTAGCTTATCAATGGTTCTAGAATTTTAGAACACTCATCATATAGATTAGTTGTGACAACTCGAGAATTTTGAAAATTTTTAAAATTATAATTGATTGATTTAAGGTTCAATATTAGAACCTAGACATAAAATAAGTGAATGTATTTGACATTTTTAGGAAGGAATTTTGAGGATTTCAAAATTCTGTGAAGGATTTTGGAAAATTATGCAGGATTAAGTGTATATGTGTATATATTCTGTGAATATGGTATTATATGTGTACAGTATGTGGTTAAGGGTTGACCAGATAACCTTTATCAGTGGCAAACCCTAATATTATATTAAGAATGTCAACGTTCAGTTAGAAAACCCTAACCACTGATAAGAAACCGTAAAATAGTTATGAAAACCCTAATTTCAGTTTCGGGAATCTGAAACCCTAATTTGAGAATTTAAAGGCTAAATTTAATGATTTAAGTATTTATGATTATAAATATAATTAGGGATAACCCTAATTGACTATTTAGGAAATCCTAATTCTTGGGTTATAAACCCTAATGCAAATTTTGGTAAAACCCTAATTATTATTTAAAATTTTTAATTAGGAAATGTTAATACTAATTAGCAAGCTTGAATTATGATAGAGATATTTTAATATAATTAGAAAATCCTAATTATAATTTAGAAATTTTAATTTTTTATTTTGAAAACTGAAATTTAGAAGTCTTAGAAATTAAATTTCAAAATTTTAACGATTAAACCCTAAACCCTAACGGTTAAACCCTAAATCCTAAGGGTTAGGGTAAATGACAAGTATGCCTTTAAAATGAAATATGAAATGACTAAAATGCCCTTTTCTTAAAACCTAAGCAAAAGATATGGCAAATCTTGTGAGTCACCAAGCCTAAGGTTTAGCCCATATGCCTTAAATCTTTACACGATTAGATTTATGCCACCTAGCAACTTCTTGGTTCATTGAATCCAAAGATTAAACTTAAAACTAAAGAAAAGTAACTTACTTTACTTTTCATATTATCAAAGACCTTCTCTCTCTATAATTTTTGAAATGGGGAGTGAGAGAGAGAGAGAATCAAAGCTAAGAACACTTCATAGCTTGCCAAGATCAGATCACAAGGATCAGTTCATAGATCAAAGCTTTAAAGGTATAAAAGCCTAAGCCTTGCTAGATCCTTCAAATTTTATGTGATTATGTGATTTGTTGTTTAGAAGTGTGTTATAAGATGTCATTTAGTGATCTGGGTTGTTATATCCTAGATCGATAGCATCAAAGTGCTCAAAAATCAAGTGTTTAGAAACTGACTTTGAACCCTAAAAAGTTGTCTGACAGCCATATGTCAGGGACTCTAGATTTCTGTGTATTAGATTTTTCTGTGTGTTTTATGTTATGGATCTGTTCTATGCCATGTACTTTGTGATCTGGAACCGGAAACAGTGTCAAATCATGTCTAGATCGTAAGATAGGAGCAGTCAAACTGCGTTGACCAAGCACAGAATCCATTTCTGGGTAACCCAGATTGCCCAGAAATCTCTGACAACATTTTTGCAGGCCTCGGATCTTGCTGTGTTTAAGTGTTTATGACATGTTAGTGTTTTATTTGTGTAGACTGATGTATATATTATCGATCCATGCCTCTAGAAGCTTTAGATCCTTCAAAGAATCAAAGGAATCAATGGTCAAAGTTGTGTTGACGAAACCGCTGGATGAAGTTTCAGGGTAACCCAAAAATCTTCAAAGGCAGTTCCGGACCACCACTTTGACCAGTCCATTTTTCTTAGATTAGTTGTTGTTATAATGATCTGATGTTATGTCATTGTACACTGACATGTGTTCTACAAGATTGAACCACTAGATCACACAAACCGAGTCCAGAAAGCTATGATTTAAAGTTGCAAAGTAGGTACCTTGGTTGTTCTTCATTTCTGGGTAATCTAGAAAATGAAGAACAGGCCTGACAAGATTTCTGAGGGCCCATATCTCTCTGTTTTGGTATAGAACTGCCATGTTGTTTGTTTAGGGTTGTAGTATTGCATCAATACTATAATCTGAACACCTAATCGAACCCAGATACCTCAGAATCCAAGAGTTATATATAGCCGGTCAAACATACCACCTTGTCCACTGACATGGGTTTTTGGGTTTGGCCAAGAATAGCTCAAGAACACCATTAGCGACAGATTTATCGCTTAAAGCCCCTATAGCGATAGTTAATTTAAGAAATTAATTATTTTAATAAATAATTAGAGAAAAATTAGTTTTAAATTATTTAAAATACATAATAAATTCCTAAAAATTATTTTAAAGTCCGCAAATTAGTTTTTAATTATTTAGAGTATATTTCATAAATATTTAATATTTTTGGAATATATAAGTTATTTAATTTTTTTAATTATAATATTAAATAAATTATTTAAAAATAATTTTAATACTTGAAAAATCATGAAAAATTATATTATGGTATAAAAAATAATTTAAGTTATTTTTAATGAATTTTAATATTTTGTGGTGAATTTTATTAATTAATTAATATTAATGATAAGTAATTTATTTAATTAATATATTAAATAAATTATGGAAAAATAGAATTAATGTTTTAAAAATCATATAAAAATGATTGAAGTGTTATAAAAATATTTGAAGTTATAAAATATAACTTTTGATATTTTGTCATGAAAAACATTAATATTTATTATTAATGGAAATTATCGGATAATGAATCTAATTGTTTAAAATCATATAAATTTGATTTTAAGGTATTAAAAATACTTTGATATATTATAAATATATTCTAATATTATGAAATGTACTTCTTTAATATTTGATATTAAATAAATATTAATAATAAAGGAATTATGTGGTATTTAATTCATATAAATACGAGTTTAATGATTGAAAATTCATGATAAATGTTAATGATTATCTAAAAATTATTACGAGCTTATGAAAAATATTTTGACTGATAATAAATTATCTAAGATAATTTTTAAGTGTTTGGGCAGAGTTTAATTGAACTTAAACTCGATAATTATCCGACTAGACCGCCGTGATGTTAGAATTATGTTCGATTCAACTCAGACTGAAATAGTTTGACTTGATACCGAGTTTTAGGTGTGTCATAGACTGATATGATTATGTATTATGTGTTATGTGTTTAGGATTATTTTATAAATATATGAATAACAATATTATACAATGATGATATTATTCTAATATTGGAGATCTATATTATTTAATATTAGTTCTTCAGACAAAGCTTATTAAATTGCATAGCGGTAATCAACGGTTCAGGCAAGTTTTTCTTAACTCAACCTCGAGTTGTTTCATTCAGATATACTTATGCTTAATCATTACTGATTGCCATGTCTATGAATTATTTATTCGCACTCTGCGCATAATGATGTATTCATCAGGTATGAAAGGCTGATCACCTTCATTACCATTTGGTCCAGATATAATTGCTATGTTCATGTTTAATGTTCGTTCAGCTATGAAAGTTTGTTCATGCTAGTTCTCAATTATATTATAGAACTGTAGCCAGCTTTTGTTCAATTTTTTCCATCATGATATATCCTTAAATTATTGAACTTAAACATGCTGGGCAAACTTATTGATCACCCTTGCTATATCATGATTAACATTGTAGATTAAGACGAATACGTCGGATAAAGGAAAGGACAAAGCCAAGTTCAGCTTGGGATTATGTTTGCAGTTAAAATGTAATAGTATAGTATGATAATTACATTATATGTTAGATAGTTTATGAATTGTGTATAAGGTTACTCGACCTTGGGGAAAAGTGTGTAAAGTTTATTGTATAAACAATTTATGTTTATATCTTCCGCAATAGTTATAGAATGATTGTACCAGATCCGTGGTGATTTAGGACCTGGATTTGGGGCTCTCACAGTTGGTATCAAAGCTGTTGGTTATGAATCTTAGATAGGAATACATGAGACCAATAACCGCAGTGATTAGGATAAGATCTACCTCACATAAAGTTAGTTGGTCGGTATGATTCAAAGACGAATCTCGGCAAGTTATAAATGTAACGCCCCAAAAAATCGAACAATTTTAAATACTTTTAATAATGAATAAAATAATATTATTTATTATTATTATGTGTTTATAAGATGAATGTCGTTCTATAACCTAGAAACGTTGGAATGTCGTAGTATTTTAACTACGTGAGAGAATTAAAGTGTTTGAATTTCTAAGACGAAAATAAAAGCTTTCCGAGAAATTTTTTGAAAAAACACAATTTATCAATTTCTGCTCGGGAATTATTTTTAAACTTCTGAAAAATACGTAATGTTATAATATCAAGGTGAGATGGATTATGTAATAATAACCTAAGTATGGAAAACGTAATATTTCGCATGTGGACTTAATTTGGGAACGTTAGGTTTATTAAGCGTTAAAGAAAGAAAGTTGTGATCGTATAATGTGTATTCAATATATAAAGGTAATGAATATAAGTATAATACGATGTATTATACTATTATGTATGAAGAATGAGATAACGCATATTAAGAATTAATATACAAGCTAGCATACGAAGATTATACGCGGGGTATAAGTGTTAAGTTGTTAAATCTAAGGTAATGGATTCGTAGGATTATTAACTTAATGGTAGAAGTCCAATATAATGTGACAATCAAGCCCAAGAGTTTGATAAGTCATGAGTCCAAACTATGGTAGCACAAGCCCATTAAAGAAGTAGTTAGATTAATTATAAAAGCCCATTGTGAAGCCATGATCCATGGGGCAATCCAAGTATAAAATGGGTAAGCTTGATGGGCAAACAAAAAGTGTGGTGACCAAGTTTTAGAAGTGGCTAGCAAGTTTACTTAGTTGCTAGGTTATGAATAGTAAGGAGGTGAATGATTAAGGAGGTGGAATGAGGAGGTTAGTTAAGGAGGTGGAAGGTTATAATGACCATTCTACCCTAGATTTGGATGGTCTATAAATAAAAAGCTCATTTCAATTTTTGTTGGTTGTTATTTCATCCAACATTCTTCTCTCAATATAAAGCTACTTATTGGTTAGGGAGAATAAGCACTTTTAAGTTAATGCTTCATTTGTTAGACTTTCCTAGAAGAAGAAGTTAGACTTCAAGGTAATGATCTTGTGTCCAATATTCTTTCATATTTATTATAATAGGATGATAAGAGATGTGTAATTAATGAACATGTATGTTAAGAACATATGAGAATTAAGTTATGAATGGACTTAAGCCGAATAAGTTGATTAAGCAACTTGAACTCTAATAAGTTGTTGGAATCTTGAAGAACTTGTCATATGTTTGTCATATGATGTTAGTATGTTGATTATAGTATGAGAACATTGATTGGTGGACTTAAGTTCATAGAAAGTCATAAGTATGAGGAATTGTAGTTCAGAAGTTAAATAAGTCATTGACTTATGAGAATAAGTCAAAACCTACTTTGTCTATAAGTTGGTTTAATAAGTAACTTGTAATGATCCTTTGTTGATTAAAATCCATTTAGAATCATTAAGAATGTAGTTTTTCCAGAATTCACACGATTGGACGATTATCGTCGAATTCGTAAAATTCTCGGAATGGAAGTCGTATTTTGTGTTTAAAGTTGGAAACATTGGTTTTCGATGGAAACAAATCATATTTGGCATTATAGAGTTACAGACTCAAAAATGACCGAATTCTGACTTAGAACGAAGAAACAAGCGTTGAACGTTCACGAACGTTTATCGTTTTCGTTAAAAATGAACTCATAGGTGAAATTTTAGCAAACGAAGTCAAATAGATAAAATTCTTGTATGAATGCATAGAGTATGTAATTTGTGAACCGTAGGCTTTTGAACGGACTAATTCGGACTTATAACGAAGAAGTTATGTGTCCGGGAGTTTCGTGAAATTTTCAAAATTTTGCAAACTATCTGAGGCACAGAGTCCGCGCCGCGGCGCGACTCACAGCCTTAAAGCCCGCGTCACGGCATGAGGCTAGAACCGTGCATACTTCTAACTCGCGCCGCGGCATGAGATACAGAGTTAGGTGTGGCGCAGCGGCGCCAGTCCTAGAGTTTTGTTGGACAAGAATGCTTACAAGTATAGAATGAAAGAGAACTCTTTGGTAATGAACTAAGGTGTTAATATAACATTGTTAAGGCATTGTTTGACATGTAATTTATGTTGGTTAAGAGTTAATAATCAATCAAAGATGAATGAAACATGAATGACGTAATGAAAGCCGGAAACCCATAATAGTAGATCTAAGTCAGGATTTACATTGAGATGAAGGGTAAGATATAATAGTATACATACTTGATTATATATGACCTAATGTGGTACGTTATATGATCATGTGTTCTAGAAACTTAGAGACTTAAAGTGTACGTGTGTTAATCAGTAAGCAGACGTTGAAGGCAAGTATTCTAACCCTTGTTCCAGTTCAGTATGGACAAGTTTTGTAATTCATGTATTCTTTCACATGAAGTCTTGAATGATGAAGTCAGAAGCCAACTCTTTCGGTTAAACTTATATTATGATTTTGTCAAGCATGATTTATGTTTACCGAATTATATTGGTATGGTTTTCAATCGAGGACCATGTATGCTAAAAATGTTTTTTTTCTTTTAACGACAGGCACATGAGGTTGCCACAACTTAAATGTATACATGTTTAATGAATGTAGTGTTGATCAACAAAGAGTACTATGGGCTGATCACCCAGAAGTGCTCGTAAGCTATGCCGGGCATACGGACTTAATGTCGGGTGGTCCTTTTCAAAAGAAATTATGAACTGTTCATAGTTCTGAGCCTTAGTTGATATTCTACTGAATATTGTTGTTGGAAAACGTTTTGAATGAAAAGAAGTGCTATTTTGAATTATCGATAGTACTTCGTAACTATTGTTCAGTTACTGAAGATATATGAGTTCTATGTTTCAAGCATGTTATTTATTAGAATTGTAGTACTTGATGAGCTAGTCATGCTCACTCTTTCTTGAACCATATGAATACAGCTAAGATCGAGCGGACTGAAGGCTCGGGCAAAGATAAGGGCAAGGCAAAGATGAACCCTTAACTCTTTATGTAATAGAATAGTTCGATGATTGTAATATATTGAATATTATGACAAGAACAAATGAATGGGTTACAACGAACCTGAGAAATGTAATATTATTTTAATATATATATAGAAGTTATATTAGTCCTTTTGAGACTATTCAATTGAATGAATGAATGAATGATAGTATCATGTAGCACCATCTGTTGGGTTGGAAGAGACCCGGATTTGGGGGCATCGCAATAAAGATACGGAGTTCCCTAACTCTGATAATAAAGGTGAACAATAGTGATGAGTAGATCGAGTCTAAAAGACTAAAAGTACAGGGATAGGAGATCATAAAACAAAACGATCAAGGTATAGAAATGAAATCTAATATATACGATGAGATCACCCCGTGATCTGATAAGGTTATAGTATGGGATAAGAACCAATCAAATGATTAAAAAGTTTACAGCAAGATTGTTGTGTGTCAGTTGTACTATGAATTGGTACAGATTGAGGAAAGGATTATGAATACGAGTTGAATGAAATTCGTATTGAGAAGGGGATTAGGATTAATTAGGGATTATGAAATGTTTGTGTCGCACTATTTGCTATATACTTGTTGAGAAGGTGATTCTTTTCACATGTGTTTAACAGATATGTAGGATATAGGTGGAGAATATAGGATTAAGTACGAGTTCTTAAGTTTGATGAACTGGGTAGAACTAAGTGTGAATGCAGTATTGAGGATAATAGGAACAGATAGACTGTTTAAGCAATTGATCATTAGTGGAGACATAAGTTTTCCAAAACACCTAGCTATGCTAGACTTCGAGAATTTTTGGACATCAAGCTAAATACGCACTATGTGCTTTTGAAAAATGAATTTTTATTCTCAACACTTGGTAACCATTATGTATGCGTGGACTTCGGGCCACCGACACCTCGTTACCTGTTGAGATGATAAAACAGATTTGTAATAATTTTTGAACGGTTTAAAGTATAGTCTATGCTACTTGTTTCGGCTAGACGATAATGATTTGAAATATCAAAATATATTTTTATTTATCACCAATGTACCATGTAACCTGGTGCAGAGATGATAAAAAGTTGATGGAGTTGTAAATGCAAGAATACTTAGTGTTGAATTTGATCTAAAATCATTATTCCACTATTGTATGATGTGTTATGACAAAGTCACTCGATGACGGCATCCTCAAACGGGTTGTTAATACAGTACGGCATCATGACGTCATTTTTAAAAAAAAATCAAAATTTTAATTTGCCAACGGGGTTTTGCCTACACACATTCGTAATTCGATTGAAATTGAATTATTAATATGAGTCTATGCTATTTGATTCGGCTAGATCAACGTTTATAAAATTCTAAGATTTATTTGAAAATTTTTCCCGAACCAAATTATTTTGGTGCAGATTCCAATAAGACCGAGGAAATAAAATTTTATGCGCCCAAGGCGGATAAGAGGAACAAGAAAATGGTTCCGACCAGCAGTACTTGATCAGTACAGGGTATAACGGGCTAATCACCCACTATGTTTGTAAGTTATGACGGTTTGCGGATGAATTTCCATATAACCTTTGTGAAAATGACAAGACAATAGTCTATATAACTCCTCATCATAATGTGAAAATTTTTACTCTTATGAGTGGTGTATTGGGTAGCATGTGATGATATGTATGAATGGTGTATGGTGTATGGTATAAGGTGTAAGGTAAATTTCGGGGACGAAATTTTTAGAAGAAGGGGTGAATGTGACAACCCGAGAATTTTGAAAATTTTTAAAATCATAATTGATTGATTTAAGGTTCAATATTAGAACCTAGACAGAAAATAAGTGTATGAATTTGACATTTTTAGGAAGAAATTTTGAGTATTTCAAAATTCTGTGAAGGGATTTGGTGAATTATACAGGATTAAGTGTATATGTATATATGTTCTGTGAATATGGTATTATATGTGTACAATATGTGGCTAAGGGTCACGGGTTGACCAGATAACATTTATCAGTGGCAAACCCTAATATTATATTAAGAACGTCAACGTTCAGTTGGAAAACCCTAACGACTGATAAGAAACCCTAAAATCGATTCTGGAAACCATAATTTTAGTTTCGAGAATCTAAAACCCAAATTCGGAATATGAAACCCTAATTTGAGAATTTAAAGTCTAAATTTAATGATTTAAGTATTTATGATTATAAATATAATTAGGGATAACCCTAATTGACTATTTAGAAAACCCTAATTCTTGGGTTATAAACCTTAATGCCCATTTTGGTAAAAACCTAATTATTATTTAAAATTTTTAATTAGGAAATGTTAATCCTAATTAGCAAGCTTGAATTATGATTGGGAGATTTTAATATAATTAGAAAATCCTAATTATAATTTAGAAATATTAATTTTCTATTTTGAAAACCGAAATTCGGATGTCTTAGAAATTAAATTTCAAAATTTTAAGGGTTAAACCCTAAACCCTAAGGGTTAAACCCTAAACCCTAAGGGTTAGGGAGTATGCCTTTAAAATAAAATATGAAATGACTAAAATACCCTTTTCTTAAAACCTAAGCAAAAGATATGGCAAATCTTGTGAGTCATCAAGCCTAAGGTTTAGCCCATGTGACTTAAATCTTTACACGATTAGATTTGTGCAACCTAGCAACTTCTTGGTTCATTGAATCCAAAGATTAAACTTAAAACTAAAGAAAAGTAACTTACTTTACTTTTAATATTATCCAAGACTTTCTCTCTCTATAATTTTCGAAATGGGGAGTGAGAGAGAGAGAATCAAAGCTAAGAACACTTCATAGCTTGCCAAGATCAGATCACAAGGATCAGTTCATAGATCAAAGCTTTAAAGGTATAAAAGCCTAAGCTTTGCTAGATCGTTAAAATTTTATGTGATTATGTGATTTGTTGTTTAGAAGTGTGTTATAAGATATCATTTAGTGATCTGGGTTGTTATTGATAAGTTGGTTTTATACCTACTTATCTCGTATCTTATACTTGAATTAGTTGCTTATATTCATGTTTCTTAGTTACTTTTCATGCATTTTGTGTTTATTTTGTAGATCTTATGTTTGGGAGCGGTGTGAGCGACTACTAGTAAGGAAAAGCAAGGAAAATGCAAAAAAAGCAATCCGGACATCATTTGGGCTTTCATGTTTTTGGTTTGGAACTTAGCTTACATTGTAGAGTGTCTTCGTAGCTTTCCAGAACATCTTGAATCGTTCTAATCAGAGTTCGGATGCAAGATTTATAATCTTTGTACCAACGGACGTCAAACTTCATTTTTTGGTTAGCCATTTTCATAGCAGTCACTTCCAGACCACTTTCAACCTTCATCCGGCCAGGGTTTCTCAATCATCAAAGAATGAAAGTTGTAGAGATCGTTGATATCTTTGATTTGATAGGTGGCAGGCCCCGTAACTCTTCCCGAATCAAAAGTTATGACCATTTTACCAGAGGACACTGCAGTAGAAAATGGACCGCGCAGGCGCGCGAATTTATAGTGCATTTCCCGCGCGGCCGCGCCCGACCCTGGAGCCAAAAAACGTGAATTTTTACTTTAGCGTGGTCGCGCCCAACTTCAGGCTAATTCCTGTGCGGCCGCGCGACGTCTGATGTTGACCAAAGCTGACTTTTTATTAAACAGTGCAATTGAAGCGTAATTGAGTGGGGGATTCAATTAGGGCTTATATATTAGACGTATTTTCATTATGTAAAACATTTTCCACCCCTTGGGGGCTCAAGCTACTGCTATTTCTTTCTTCACTTTGGAATAATTAGATTATAGTAGATTAGAGTAGTGATTTCTAGAGTTGATTAGATTGAAGACTTGAAACGATTGGAAAGCATTGGAGTTCAACCTTGGATCAAGAGAACAGATTTGCAATACCATTCTCTATTCTTACTCTCTCTTTGATTCCTAATTGTATCTTATGATGTTTATTCAATATGTGGATGATAGCTTTAATTTAGTTATGATTTAAACACTATTCTGAGATTGTAATGGATTATGTGGATTAGTTATTTCTGATATGTTCCATTGTTAGCCTTATTGATTGCTATAGGATTGTCTATTAAGATTCATTCTTATTTTCTTAGTTGATTAGTCATCAATTACTGTGATAACCCATATGAACTTGAAAAACGAAGTATGGGTTTAGATCTGATCTTGATAGCTTATGATTGTATATTCTACATTGTGTTGGGATGTATGATTTGTGCTTAGGATAGACATATACCGAAGCACCATTCGTAGTCAATTGAGAACTTGATATTAAACCCTAATTATTTATAAATCACATAGACATATAGTGGTTTAGGTAATGTGGGTGTTCATGTGTATTCTATCAACTGTGGATTATATCTGATATGGGTATGGTACATTGAGGGATGGCTATACTTTACTTTCGTGTTCTCGACTAACAAACCGATACAACTAGTTTGGCTTAACATGGAGTGTATGGATTTGAATGAGTCAATAGATGAAATTATAATCTCAAGTCTTCATTATCTATTCTCACTCTAGGAATAGTTAGGTTTATTTAATTTCATAGTTTAAATATAAAATATAATATCATTTGTTTAAATAAGATTGAAATGGTTATGGGTTAGTGCTTGGTAAACTTTATTAGTTAATTCTCCATGGGAACGATACTTTACTTACTTTGTATTACTTGCTGACCGTGTATACTTGCACGTATATATTGATCGGTAAAACGACCAACAAGTTTTTGGCGCCGTTGCCGAGGAATTAGCTTAATAAATTTTTGCCAACATTAATTTCAATCAAATTGGTTTTAATTTAAATATTTTTATTTTGTTTTAATTATCTTCTTATATTTTTCTCTTTTTAGGTACCATGGGTGACTTTTCTTATCAATGGCCTTTTGTATATAGGACTCAACCAAGGGACATAAGCACTGAGGGACTCAATGTATTTTCTACATTGTCAGCACAAATTGCAACACTTTTGGAGAGGTTGGATATTGTTGCAGCCCAACACACTCGAGATATAGTAGTTACATGTGAATACTATGCTGGCGAGCATCCGAGTTATTAGTGCAACATCAACGTTGGACAAGTGCAGTTTGGGGTTGATTACTTCAACAATGATGTTTATCCTGATTATCAACAAGGTTGGGGGTATCACCCAGATTATGAATGGGGTTATAACTATCAAGATCAATATTGCATCTCAAGTTCAACATATCCATCAGATTTCTCATATCCACCTCCAGTGCAACAAGAAAAAAAACAGAGTTGAAGGAATTCATGTCCAAAAGCATAGCAGACCATGAAGAGATGATGATGAGTCAGGAGTTATCAAGCCAAAATCTTAATAGACAGATGGAATAACTCATTAACTCCTCAATGAATGGTCCTCAACACATGGATTTTGAAATTGAACAAGATAATTCAAGATTGGAGGATTTGTGGTTCAAGTTTGTAGCGTCAACTGAGGAGAATATGATTGAGCAAGAGAGGTCAATTCGGAATCTTCAGAATCAGATGGATCAAATGTTCGAAGCCTTGAATAATCGCCCTCCAAATAATTGGTGCTAAGACATGGACGACGAAACTGATGGAGAGCCAGAAGTGTACATGCCACTGAATGAACTGAAAGGAGTGGACATTGAGGAGACAACTAGGGGTATGGAAAATGAAGAACATGAGCTGACTTGTATAATACCCCAAGTTCCTTCTCAGTTAGAGTTGAAAAATTCAGTAAAATTTGCACACCCATGTCCCCTTGGTACTCACATCCAAAGCAAGAATTTCTGTGATTATGAGGCCTCTTACAAACCA
Source organism: Panax japonicus (assembly GCA_020205505.1). Classification (NCBI taxonomy): domain Eukaryota; kingdom Viridiplantae; phylum Streptophyta; class Magnoliopsida; order Apiales; family Araliaceae; genus Panax; species Panax japonicus. Next base: position 60,719 of record JAINUV010000390.1, read on the forward strand.
TGGTGGGCTGAGGAAGAGATAATAGAAGAAGAAAATCTTGCTGTATCTGTCATGTGCCTCAATGCAAAAATCTATTCACAGATACAACAGAAGGAGCACCTGGCTATGCAATAGAACTTGGGGCATCATGTACAGGAAATATTCTAGGTTATTTCAAGTTATAGACACGCAAGATGGGGAACCTACCTACGCACATTGCATTTCTAATGGATGGAGGGTTCCTAGCTTATCGTCGAGGAATTGGATAGCGGTGTCAAGAAAAAAGTCTAGCTAAAGGACTATAAACCGAGCGCTCGATGGGAGGCACCCCATCCAATCTTTCTCCCTCCTTGTTTAATTCTTATTTACATTTCCATATTTAGTAGATGTTAGATAGTGGTAAGTCTTAATATTAGTTTTATTGTTTCTCTTCTCAGGTTCAATCCAATTGCTATAAGTATTCAGGATCAAACAGAAGTCATACAAAAACTGAAGCTGCCAAAGTACATGGTCGCGCGGCCGCGCGGCCGCGCCCAACTACAAGCTAAACATCGCGTGGCCGCGCCATAGCTCAGTCACAGAAAAAAAAATTACTAAAATTTTAGAATTTCTTACTCAAGCATTCAGATAGTTAGAAGCCCACACTCAGTTTCCAACTATAAAATATCTCGAACTTAGCCATCGCTTTATATACCATCGGATCATGAAGAGGCGAATGGAGATGACATTGCCACTTAGAAGAGTATTCTTTCACTTTTAATTACAATAAGGGCATTATTTATTTTAATTTTGGGGGTATTGGGTTGTAGTGAGTAGTAGTTGCATATAGTTAGTTTCATATAGTTTGATTGCATGTTTAAGTTGCATAGTAGGGGTATTTTAGTATCTTTCTAGTTAAATTCTATATGAATTTTTTTTTAGTTTTCTTTTGTCTTTTTTACTAATTGGTATGTGTTTAGTTGCATAACATTGCATAATCCCAGGCTTCTAGTTAGTTGAATTCTAATTTGGCCAATGATGACATAGAAATTTGATAGATTTTTGAACTTGGTTGATATCTTGAGATTAGTTATAATTTTATACATAATATAATTCATGCTTGTTGTTTAGATGTTACCGGGTAGCATGACAATGTTCCTATTTGCTTGTTGGTTAAGATTAGCATGCTTGATTTCTGTGTGTTTTATGTTATGGATTTGTTCTGTGCCATGTAGCCTGTGATCTGGAACTAGAAACTGTGTCAAATCATGTCTAGATCGTAAGATAGGAGCAGTCAAACTGTGTTGACCGAGCACAGAATCCATTTCTGGGTAACCCAGATTGCCTAGAAATCTCTTATAACATTTTTGCAGGCCTAGAATCTTGCTGTGTTTAAGTGTTTATGACATGTTAGTGTTTTACTTGTGTAGACTGATGTATATACTATCGATCCATGCCTCTAGAAGCTTTAGATCCTTCACAAAATCAAAGGAATCAGTGGTCAAAGTTTTGTTGGCGAAACTGCTGGATGAAGTTTCTGGGTAACCCAGAAATCTTCAAAGGCAGTTCCGGACCACCACACTGACCGGTCCATTTCTCTTAGATTAGTTGTTGTTATGATGTTCTGATGTTATGTCGTTGTACCCTGATATGTGTTCTACAAGATTGAACCACTAGATCACACAAACCGAGTCCAGAAAGCTATGATTTAAAGTTGCAAAGTAGGTACCTTGGTTGTTCTTTATTTCTGGGTAACCCAGAAAATGAAGAACAGACCTTACAAGATTTTTGAGGGCCCAGATCTCTCTGTTTTGGTATAGAACTGCCATGTTGTTTGTTTAGGGTTGTAGTATTTGCATCAATACTATAATCTGAACACCTAATCGAACCCAGATACCTCAGGATCCAAGAGTTATATATAGCTGGTCAAACCTACCACCTTGTCCACTGACATGGGTTTCTGGGTTTGACCAAGAATAGCTCAAGAACACCATTAGCGACGGATTTGTCGCTTAAAGCCCCTATAGCGACAGTTAATTTCAGAAATTAATTATTTTTATAAATAATTAGAGAAAAATTAGTTTTAAATTATTTAAAATACATAATAAATTCCTAAACATTATTTTAAAGTCCGAAAATTAGTTTTTATTTATTTAGAGTATATTTCATAAATATTTAGTATTTTTGGAATATAGAAGGTATTTAATTTATTTAATTATAATATTAAATAAATTATTTAAAAATGATTTTAATACTTGAAAAATCATGAAAAATTATATTATGGTATAAAAAATATTTTAAGTTATTTTTAATGACTTTTAATATTTTGTGATGAATTTCATTAATTAATTAATATTAATGATAAGTAATTTATTTAATTAATATATTAAATAAATTATGAGAAATAGAATTAATGTTTTAAAAATCATATAAAAATGATTTAAGTGTTATAAAAATATAACTTTTGATATTTTGTCATGAAAACCATTAATATTTATTATTAATGGCAATTATCGGATAATGAATTTAATTGTTTAAAAATCATATAAATGTGATTTTAAGGTATTAAAAATACTTTGATATATTATAAATATATTCTAATATTATGACATGTACTTCATTAATATTTGATATTAAATAAATATTAATAATAAAAGAATTATGTGGTATTTAATTCATATAAATACGAGTTTAATGATTGAAAATTCATGATAAATGATAATAATTATCTAAAAATTATTACGAGCTTATGAAAAATATTTTGACTGATAATAAATTATCTAAGATAATTTTTAAGTATTTAGGCAAAGTTTAATTGAACTTAAACTCGATAATTATCCGACTAGACCGTCGAGATGTTATAATTGTGTTGGATTCAAATTAGACTAAAATAGTTTGACTTAATACTGAGTCTTAGGTGTGTCATAGACTGATATGATTATGTATTATGTGTTATTTGTTTAGGATTATTTTATAAATATATGTATAACAATATTATACAGTGATGATATTATTCTAATATTAGAGATCTATATTATTTAATATTAGGTCTTCAGACAAAGCTTATTAAATTGCATAGCGGTAATCAACGGTTCAGGCAAGTTTTTCTTAACTCGACCTCGAGTTGTTTCATTCAGATATACTTGTGGTTAATCATTACTGATTGTTATATCTATTAATTATTTATTCGCACTATGCGCATAATGATGTATTCATCAGGTATGAAAGGCTGATCACCTTCATTACCATTCGGTCCAGATATAATTGCTATGTTCATGTTCAATGTTCGTTCAGCTATAAAAGTTTGTTCATGCTAGTTCTCAATTATATTGTAGAACTGTAGCCAGCTTTTGTTCAATTCTTTCTATCATGATATATCCTTAAATTATTGAACTTAAACTTGCTGGGAAAACTTATTGGTCACCCTTGATATATCATGATAAACATTGCAGATTAAGACGAATACGTCGGATACAGGAAAGGACAAAGCCAAGTTCAGCTTGGGATTATGTTTGCAGTTAAAATGTAATAGTATAGTATGATAATAACATTATATGTTAGATAGTTTATGAATTATGTGTAAGGTTACTCGACCTTGGGGAAAAGTGTGTAAAGTTTACTATATAAATAATTTATGTTTATATCTTCTGTAATAGTTATATAATGATTGTACTAGATCCGGGTGATTTAGGACCTGGATTTGGGGCTCTCACATTAGTCCAGTCAATAAGAGTTTGCTTACTATTTGAAGGTTTAACCCAACAACATAAGTTTGAACAACAATATCTAAGTCAACGATTGAATATCAACAATTTACGATTGAATAGACATGGTATATACAAAGTTTTACATCCAAAGGAATTAGAAAATCTCATTTGAAACAATAAACTTGAATAGTTTATGCTTTGAAGAGCAAATAATAAAAGTTAGAGATTTGCTCAATGTAAAAGAATTAGAATACAATAATTTGCATAATCGTAAACATTATAGAACCAAGGAATTTGCTCAACATAAGATTAGTGTATAGGAAACTTGTTTGATAACAAAAGGTAAACATAGTTATGAAACTTGCATTCGTTATAAAGAGAATGAAGTTAGGGAACTTTCCTCGTGTGTAAGCTACACAATTAATGTAAGACCCCACATTTTATAAAATGAAAGTATTCAATTTTCTTATAATTATTATTCTATTTAGTAAATGGTTAAATTGATAAAAGGTTAAAGTTAAGGGTGATATTTGAAAATTTTTCAGAGTAAGCAAGTTGATATAAAATATTCGTTGTGTCGGGGAATATTTAATTAGTCTAGGAATATTTCTTTTAACAGGGAATATTCGTACGATGACACCATCATTGGTGGACCCCACAACGGAAGTATTGTCGTAGTTAGAAAACGACAGAAATATCTTTTTATAAAAATAACGGCGAAAGTTTTACCGTTAAACTGTTGAACTATCCGGTGGTAAAAGTACAGTAATACGCGTGGTTGCATAGTAGCACACGGTATTGATTATTGATGCTTATGTGAGAAGTCACTTAGTTATACTCAATTATTGCTACAGTAATTGATGCATAGTATCTCACGTTATTTGATTCAATTATTGTCACAGTATTAATATTTTATATTATTAAATCAATAATTGAGACGACAAAGTTATTCATATTATTATTTTTAATATTGACGATGTCTAGAAAGTTCTGTCGAGTAAAGGTTTGGTCACCTAATTACACGCCAATAGGGAGAAATCCTTATCGGAAAGCTCCCTCTTTCCTGGGAATGATCTGATTATTAAATATTATGAGTTATAATATTAATGATGAACAATTGTTAATAGATTACAAATGTGTTTATTAAAGATAAATAATTTGTGGTAAATATTTATTCAATTTTTGATATAAATATAGAGATTGTTAAGAGGTGTTTGTTGTAAGTTTGACTTAGTATTCCATGGAAAAATTTACTAATTTTATGGACTGTCGATGGTGGTTTTAATAGATAACCAATCTGGACCATTGATGGTGGTTTTAATAGTTAATCAATCTGGACCATTGATGGTGGTTGTAATAGTAAATCAATCTGGACCATTGATGGTGGTTTTAATAGTAAATTAATCTGGACCGTCGGTGGTGGTTTTAAAAGTAAATCAATCTGAACCGTCGGTGGTGGTTTTAAAATTAAATCAATCTGGACCGTTGGTGGTGGTTTTAAAAGTAAATCATTCTGGACCGTCGGTGGTGGTTTTAAAAGTAAATCAATCTGGACCGTTGGTTGTGGTTTTAATAGTAATCAATATAAACCGTCCGTTCTAATAGTAAATCAATCTGGACTGCTCATGAATCAATTACTATTTAGTCCATTCTCTTATAAATAGAAGCTTAATTCTTCTTTCATTCTCACCAATTCACTGAGATTCACAAGAGACACTATAGAGAGAGAAACTATAGAGAGCAAGAAGAAGAGTATTTTGTTACTTCACTATTGTAGTATCCAGCCTTCTACTAAGGTAAGGGATATTATTTGTTATATTCGTAAGTGATATTATTTGTTGTATTCGTAAGGGGTATTATTTCTTTCGTATTCATAAGAAATACTATTTTTCATATTCATCCTTTAATATGTCTGAATAACCTATCTACACAGATTACATACCATATGACAGGTAAAAATCCATTTGCAGTTTCGGATGTTATTTCTTTTCATATTCTTAAATCTAAACTTACTATGGTAAGTATTGCTTCTATAATCCTTGAAATTAGTGGAATATCCTTGAGTTTTGCGCTTCATCCAGTATCGTTTCATTGGAATATTGATCTAAACTTTCTTATTAAATATTAATATTTTCACCTGGGGTACTATTCACAGGTTACTATTCACCCGATTACTATTCACTATAATATTATTCACCCGGGTATTCGGGGAACTTTTTATCCCGGGGTACTATTCACGAGTTACTATTCATGAGTTATTATTCACTCGATTACTATACACTCAAATATTATTCACTCGGATATTCGGGGTACTATTCACGGGGTATTATTCCCGAAGTACTATTCATAGGGTACTATTCACGGGGTACTATTCACCGAAATATTTATTTCTTTTCTGCCCAAATTATTTTTGATACATGGATATTATTCTTGAATTTTACTTCACAAAGCAGTATCATGTTGACAATTTAGACATTATTGAATTTTGGAAAAATTAAATTATAAATATTTAAAAATTTATCCTTTTCTTTCTTTTAATTGAATTCTTATATCATTGTCATTATCCTCACGCTTATATTGTGATGAAAGTCATCTTTGGCTTATGTGCATAGATGGACTGTTGATTGGTATGATTATGACCATGGATAATTTGGTATGATCATGACCATTGATGATTACACGAGTATTCTTGGCCCGTAATGCAAGAATAATTTGTGGATGTGATACTAATGAATATCCTTGGCCCGTAGTGAAAGGATGATTCGATGATGTGATTTATTTATTAAGTTGAGTCCCAATGATAAAGTTAATGATAAACTTATTAAATCATAGAAGATAGTAGATATCATGCTCTACTTGACTCTTCTAATGGATTGCTTGTTCCGCTGCAGTTAAACTTATTGTCTATTATATTCTATTAGTTTAAAATTGTTGAAGGCTAATGATAACTTATTATGCATTATCTTAGTCATAATATTTTTTACTGGGCTAGTTGTGCTCACCCTTTTACTTCCATTATTCTCTTCAGGAAATGAGAACGTAGCCGGGACTAGTCGGGGAATGGAGTGATGGTCCGAGATGGTTGTTTTAGTAGTCCTCATTATTTAGTCAGTTAATAAATGTAATGAGGATTAAATTTGAGTTTGGATATTGTCTATGAGACAATATTCGTGTAAAAACTCTCAGCTCATGTTGTATAATTAATTTTGTATTTGTATTCAGTACCATGTATTCGGTGACCCAAGATGGGTGATGTATACCTATTTTGGGGACGTCACAATTACTACAAACGTTTGCCAAATACCCTACACTTACAATTAAGATCACAATACCAATTAGTTATATTAACACTAACTTCATTGGTTTATTTTTTATTTTAGTCAAGTGTATAATCTTTAGCTTAGGATCTGATTATCCTAGTCATTAACATACCATATATCCGAACTCCTAATTATATAACAGTACCCAATATGGTGATTGCATAACGACACCAATTCTCATGACATCACGCTACGAACTATCACAACTTACTAATTCATAATCTATAATTTCAACATTGTGATTACAATATATTATTACGTCTTATAACATGTTTTAAGTTCCTTTACAATCATTAGAGTAGGTTAAGTTAACATCTCCCAAGCTATGTTGTTAACAGTTCATTACTGGGTCTGCTAGACCACTAGCGTGGCCGCGCCATGTCTACCTTTGAATCCAGCGCGCCCGTGCTGAAGTGCGTAAATTTAAAACTTAATTCATAATCAATTTCAACACACTTAGCGAATTCAATCACCAAAACTTCATTTTTTTTTAACCAAAGTAAACCATTTCAATTGCATTGTTTTCGTTTTTGAATGTATTTACACCATCTACAACAAGTTTACAAATTATCACATGATTCAAGCATAAATTTCAATTTCAAAACAAACTATATTTTACATATAACCACAAAACTCCAAATTTTCATTTTGAAAACATGCATACATGAATTTATTAAACCAAAATCATTTGAAACCAACATATAACAGATTATAAGCCATCTTCAACACAAATATCTACTATTCTAACAATTCATAAACCAAATTTTCCCTTTTTCCCAAGAAAACTCAAGAACACACACATGATTTTCATGAATTCTCTTACTAAAAACCATTTATAGATGATAACCAATTGATTACATGAACTCATTAATAATTATAATTCAAATTCACACAATTCTATATTAGAAATTAAGAACATGAATTTAGGTTTTTATACCTTCAATCCTTGATTACTATAATCAAAATGATACAGGATTGCTTACTAATGTTTCCCCTTCTTTCTCTTGATACTCCAATTCTTCTGCACTTTCACAAGTTCCTCTCCAGCTCTCTCTCAATTTCTTCCTCTGTTTCTCTCTAACACTCTGTGTTTCTAACTTAGCCTTAGGAATAATACGCATAGAATAACTGATATAGGCTCCCTCCCCATATACTTTAGGTAAGAAGCCAGTAGGTTACGTTAGTTGGATTAAGCCAAATGCCACAAGGCCTTGTTTGGCTACACAAAACTTCCCATTCTAATTTATTTTTATATTATATAGTTCCACTTGTCACACTTTTATTAGTTTAATTTATGTTCTTACAATTATAATTATAATTTCCATTATAATTATTTTTATACTTAACAAATTATTACACATTTAATTTAATTATTAAATTAAACTAGAACATCATTTTATTTATTTTAATTATTTTCTTAAATATCAAACAATTCATTTGATTTAATTATTTCATTAAATTAAATCTTCAAATAATAAAATTACCATTCATTAATTAGTTAACATACACGCTTAACTAAATTATTGCACCACAATTTCATCAATTATTTATTTATCTCAATAAATAAATTGTTTAAAATATTTATTTAATTCAATAAATATTTAAATTTAATTACAAAATTTCTCGATCGTTACAGCCGACATTACTTCGGTGGAAACTCTGGGCTTTAAAGTTGGGGCTCCAATAAGTTGGTACCGAATGTTGCTCACCTCAAGGGCTTAAAAACTGACAAGCTCAATTCCTTTGTCTAGACTAATTACAGGCATATCGCTTTGTGTATAAATAGGATATTCTGGCTCGGCATTGACAGTTATCGAATTGTCATTGATAATATATTTGACATGTTGGAGAAGGGTGGATGGGATTGTTCCTGCCATATGGATCCACGGTCTTCCTAGCAATAAATTGTATCCAATGGTAATGTTTAGCACTTGGAATGATACTTAGAAAGTATGTTGACCGATTTCCACTGGAAGTTCAATTTCTCCTACAGCTTCCAGCCGAGATCCATCAAAGGCTCTTATGACTACATGACTAGCCCAGATTCGCTTTAGATTGATCTTTATTCTTTCCAACGTGTCATAGGGACATATGTTCAAGGACGATCCTCCATCTATCAACACACCTCCTGCCACATATCTTGAGGACATCATTGCTATGTGCAATGACCCGTCCCTTCTAATGGTATGTCATTATCAGTGAAAGATATCAAGTTACTGTTGAAAATGTGATCTATCAAATGATGAAACTTTTCGATATCCACTGTCTTTGGCAGGTGAGCTACTTCTAGTACTTTCACTAAGGCCATGCAATGATCTTCCGAAGACAAAAGAAAATCTAGGATGGATATATGTCGGGGTGCTTCTTTTAATCTTTACACCACTTTGGCTTCATTATGTCCCATCTTGCGGAGAAATTCTTCAATTTTCTCCTCGGGAACTCTTCCCGTGGATTTAATGACTTCCTTTATTACTCGCAGAGGTAGATACAGTAGGTTTTCTTTTGATATAACAGCAGTGTGATTTGATGTTAATCCCCCATCTTTCTCATAGTTCAATGGGACTCTTTTCAAGTTGATTATAGGATACTGCGGCCTAAATGGCAGCATTAGAGACTCGGGCGCAGCCACTTTTATAGGATTCTTTCCTTCTTGATCCCCTTTTCCTTGAATTACTAGAGGTGCCGTAGATAAGTCTCCTTTAAAGGATATGACTGCTATAACTTTCCTCCATCTCTGTGTTCCTAGAGGGAATATCTCATCCTCTTTAGGCAAGATATTATCACTATTTACCATTTGCAGGTCACCGCTGTCAATCATATTCTGGATTAGATGACGAAGTGCCCAACAGCTCTCCGTGTTATGACCAGAAGTGTTGGAATGATATTGACAGACCTTGGTAGCATCAAACCTCTTAGAACGTGGAATAATTTGTAAAAGTTATGTGATCTTCCCTTCATTAATCAACATCTGCAAAATCTCCTCCATTGGTTGACCCAAAGGAGTGAACTCCCTTTGGTCTACATAGTCCCGAAGAGACTGGGCTCTAATTTTTCTTGCAAGCTTTTCTTCCAAAGTTTCATTTTCTTGGAATTGTCATTGATTCCTTGTCATAAGGGAGAGGAGACTTGTATGCCCCTGACTGATCAACTATCGATTTACTCGGTGCTGATGTATCACACCAGTTATATCGGTTGATCAATCTGTTCTTTAACAGACTTCATTTCTCGCTATATCATAAACCAAAATTCTGAATAATCCCATTTATCAGAATTATCTTTGCTTGTTTGGGGAGAATCACCTACATATTTGAGGTAATTAGAACTTTCTCCATTCCCTTTGCTGATCATATTAACGCCCTCTTCATTGTGTTGGGGTAGAGGATTATCTTGCGAATGTGATTGTTCTTGTGTTGCCACCACAATTTCCCCATTATCTATCAGATCCTGGATTTTGTGCTTGAGAGACCAACAATCTTGGGTATCATGACCCGGAGCTCCAGAATGATACACACATTTCTTATTTGTGTCAAAATTCCTTCCACTTGAATTGGTTGGGGGAAGGAGTTGGACAATCTTCTTTTGCGTTGTCAGAAGTTTGAGTATATTTTCCAGCGAGTCCCCTAAGGGTGTGAATGTTCTTCGACGTTTAACTTCTCTAGTTTTTTGAAATTGAGGATTTGAAGATTGTACATGAGTTTGGAAGGGGGAATAATTTCTCCTTTGAATGGGAAAGTTCTGATTGCCTCTCTGAGTTTGTCATTACAGTACCAAGGATACATCCTCTTCTTTCTTTTTATGACCCCTTCGAGGGTTATTCCCATAATTTCCATCTTGAATGTGAGCCATGACTTCTAAAACAGTGAGATATTTAATTTTTCCAGACTTCAACCCCATTTCAGTCATTTCTCTGTGTTTAATCATTTCTAATAATGGTTTTCCTATACTTGCTAAGACTATCTCATAAAATGGAGCTTCTTGTATATCAATGAATGTCATTACCATTTCTATTTCTGTCATTGATGGAATGACTTGGGAAGCCAGGCGTCTCCACCATTGGGCATATTCACGGAAAGATTCACTACTTTTCTTTTTAACCTTGGTGATTTGATACCTATATAGTGCCATTTGTGATTGGAAACTATATTGGCTTAGGAAGGCATGTGCTAGCTCTTCTCAGCTGTGGATTTTGGAATTGTCCAGTTTGGCATACCATGCTCTGGCCTCTCCAGTTAAACTTTTCTGGAACAACTGAATCCTTATCTTTTCATCCTCGGCATATGACCTAAGTTCTCTGATAAACACATTCAAATGAGTGTATGGATCTCCCAGTCCGTCATATTTTTCAAAATCTAGAGTTTTGAACTTGTCTGGATAACGGGCCCCTGGGAAAATACAAGGAGCCGAGTAAGTCACACTCCTATTGTAAGACCCCAGTTTTTATAAATAAAGATGAATTTTCATAATTATTATTTTTGAATATTATGGAATAAATTTGATATAATGTTATAGTTGTGGGTAATATTTATAAATTTTGCAAAGTACGCAAGTTGTTATAAAATATTCGTTTGGTCGGGGAATATTCGTACGACGACACAATCATTGGTGGACCCCACAACGGAAGTATTGTCGTAGTTAGAAAACGACAAAATTAGCTTTCTATAAAATAAACGGCGGAGGTGTTACCGTTAAAACTGTTAAACTACTCGGTAGTAAAAGTACAGTAATACGCGTTGTTGCATAGTAGCACACGGTATTGATTATTGATGCTTACGTGAGAAATCACTCAGCTATACTCAATTATTGCTACAGTAATTGCTGCATCATATCTCTTATATTATTGATTCAATTATTGTCACAGTATCATCTGTATAATATGTTATATTATTTAAACAATAATTGAGACGACAAGTTATAAATGATTAATAATTGTTGAAAGATTAAATATGTGTTGATTAAAAATAAAAAGATTTTTGGTAATTTATATTCAATCCTTGATGTATATAAAGAGTCTATTATTAGACGTTTGTGGTAAGTTGAATTATTTATGGGGGGCCATATGTCACCATCTAAGAGTCTTTTTTCATAAATAGTAATTACCTTCGTAAATAGTAATTACCTTCGTAAATAGTAATTACCTTCGTAAATAGTAATTACCTTCGTAAATAGTAAATACTTTCGTAAATAGTAATAAATCTTCTATAAATAGAGGCCTAGGGCTTCATTATTTTTCACGAATTTGCTCAAGCTATAGAGAGAGAAAGTATAGAGAGAATAAGAGAGAAAGAAGAAGAGTATTCGGTTATTACACTGATGCAGTATTCAATCTCCTAAATAAAGTAGGGGGTGTTATTCTTTCTTCTTAAAGAGAACTTATGTTATTCCATTCTTTGTTATTCTGTTGGAATAACCTATAAAAGTGGCATACCCTATACATGACCTGTATATGCGGTACACCCTATACTTGGTGAAATCCTTATGTTATTCCATTCATTATTATTCTGTTGGAATAACCGGTATACGCGGAATACCCTATACTTGGTGACATCCATTTACTATTCTGTCTTTACATTTCTGTCGGAATATCCTGTCTGTGTGTTTTACACCGGACCTGGTTCCATTCTTTATTATTCTGTTGGAATATCTTGTCTGTGTGTTTTACACCGGACCTGGTTCCATTCTTTATTATTCTGTTGGAATATCCTGTCTGTGCGTTTTACGCCGGACCTGGTTCCGTTATTTATTATTCTATTGGAATAACCTGCTTGTGCGGTCTATCGCATGCATGGTGATTTCTTTTGTTATCTCATTTTTTATTATACTCAGTTGGTTAAAATTTTGACTTCTATACTCCATGAAATTAGTGGAATATCCTTGATATTTGCACTTCATCCAGTATCCTTTCATGGAAATCTTCTTCTGATCATTCTTGAATTTTACACCACAAAACAGTATCGTGTTGACAAATTTGGACGTTAATAATTCCTGGATAAAATAATTCTTGAACTTGTTTTATTGAATTTTTATATCATTGTCATCATCCTCATGTTTATATTTTGTTGAAAGTCATCTGTGGCCTGTAGTGCGTAGATGGACTTGGTATGATTATGACCAGAGATTATTCGGTGTAATCATGACCGTAATATTACAAATGATGTAAAAATTAAAAATCCTCATTGGCCCGTAGTATGGACAGTTGTTGGCATGATCATGACCATTAATGAATACACAAATATTCTTGGCCGTAGTGCATGAATAATTGTGGTCGTGATACTAAAGAATATCCTTGGCCGTAGTGCGGGGGTGATTCGATGATGTGGAATATTTATTAAGCTGAGTCTCAGCTATAACGATGATGAAAAACCTTTTAAATCATAAAAGATAGTAGATTTTATTTTCTACTTGACTCTTTTAATGGATTGCTGGTTTCGCTGTAGTTAAACTTGATGTTTATTGTATTTTATCAGTTTAACACTGTTGAAGGCTAATGATAATTTATTCTGCATTATCTTAGTCATAATATTTCTTACTGGGCTAGTTGAGCTCACCCTTTCTTTCACTGTTCTCTTCAGGAAATAAGAATATAGCTGGGACGAGTCGGGGAACGGAGTGATGGACCAGAGAATAGTATTAGTAGTCCTCACTATTCTGTTAAATAGTGTGACAATAATTGTATTGAGGACACCTTTTGAGTTTGTATGATCTCTAGTAGACAATAATTGTATTCAAACTCACAGTTATGTTTTGTCGTATTGTACACGACAGTTGTATTACTAAGTTGTATTTGAATTCTGTACCATGTATCTGGCGACTCAAGATGGGTGATGTATACCTAATTTTGGGGGCGTCACAGTTGGTATCAGAGCTTAGGGATATGATCCCTGGCTAAGATGTGAGAATAGTACTAGGAGGGGAGAGACGGGGAATTCCTTCGCTAGTATGACCTACCTAAGTTTATGTGCTATTTTATTGGTCGGTCAGAATATAGGGATAATATGTTACATGTCAATTAACCTTTTGTTTTGTGGCAGTATCTGAAAATGACATCTGAGAATATTGAGAATGACAATGGAGCACAGGCAATCGTTGATTCACCACATATCAATAATCAGGATAATGTGCATCAGGAAGGCGAAAATCCTCATGCAAACAACAACACTGATCAAATGACGAATGATCAAATGTTCAGAGGTTTTATGCAATTCATGCAGCAGCAGGCGAGAGCAACTCCTGTCCAAAACGTAGATGGAAACGCGGGAAACTCTCGGGCGGTCACCGCTAAACAGTTCAAGGAGCTGGGACCACCGGAGTTTAAGGGAGAGCCAAAACCACTTATGGCGGAAACATGGATAAAGCAGATGACCAAGATATTTGATGTCTTGGGATGCTCCGAGGAGCAAAAGGTTCCCTTTGCCGCTTTTATGTTGCGCGAAGAGGCAGATTACTGGTGGGAATCGGTAAAACGTACTCAACCTGCTGTACTGAAGATATCTTGGGAGAAGTTCCAGGAGCTGTTCAACGATAAATACTTTCCCGAAAGTATTCGCCACATGAAGGAGGTGGAGTTTATTAAGTTGGAACAAAATAATATGACTGTGTCGCAATACGAGGCAACATTTGCGGAGTTATCACGGTTTGCGTCCCACTTGGTGGATAATGAAGAGAGAATGGCGTGAATGTTTTTAAGAGGTTTGAGGCCGGAGATACGTCAACATCTTATTTCTCATAAACTGTGTTTGTATTCAGATGTTATAAATAGGGCTCAGTTAGTGGAGTGCGATAACGAGTCAACTCAACTAAAAGAAAGCAGTCGACAAAATTATAATACCAGTGAGAGTGGTCATCGAAGCGGTGACAACAAGCGTGGAGGGAATCATCAAGCCAGAAATGGTAACCACTTCGGTGGTAATCAGGGCCAAAACAATAAGAATGGACATTTCAAGAAGAGGAGATTCAACAATGATGGAAAGACGTCAGCACCAGCACCCGTTGTTAAGGAAGAAGAAAGACCACCTATCATATGCTTCAAATGCGGAGGGGAGGGACACATCAGTCCAAATTGCGCGATGCCGTCCAAAGCATGTTATAATTGTGGAAGAGAAGGTCACTTAGCCCGATTTTGTCGTTTACCGAAGACAAATTCAGCTAGGGTGGAGGCACCAAAGGCCGTCCCAGAAAGGTCAAAGCCGGTAGTGCAAGGGAGAGCGTTTGTTGTGACCTCCCAGAAAGCAAGGAACCCGAATGAGGTCATCACGGGTAAGCTTATCATAAACTCTAACGAAGTCTATACTTTATTTGATACCGGTTCTACCCATTCTTTTATTTCTCCTACTTGCGCTCATCGATTAAATTTCACTCCGGAGAAATTGGACTTTGACTTATCTGTGGAAACTCCGTTGGGAGAAACCTTCATTACATCCACTGTTTATAAGTCTTGTTTGGTTCAAATCGGTACCCTGACATTACCTGTAGATCTTATTTCATTGAAAATACTTGCATTTGACGTGATTCTAGGGATTGATTGGTTAACTACTTATCATGCAAAAATTGATTGTTTCCATAAGGTTGTTAGCTTTCATATTCCTAATCAACCTATTATGCGAATTCAAGCGACCAAACCATTAAAATCAATCATGGTCATCTCAAGCCATAAAGCTATTCGTTTATTGAAAAACGGATGTCAAGCTTTCTTAGCTCATGTCACAGATTTAAACAAAAATACGTCAGTTTTGAACGATATTTCTATTGTTAATGAATTTCCTGACGTATTCCCTGAAGAACTTCCTAGTTTACCCCCAGAGCGTGAGATTGAATTTTGTATCGACCTTGAACCCGGTACAAAACCCATTTCTAAAGCCCCATATCGAATGGCTCCTATTGAACTTCAGGAGTTAAAAACCCAACTGCAGAAATTGTTAGACATTGGCTTTATTCGTCCTAGTACTTCTCCTTGGGGTGCTCCTGTTCTATTCGTGAAGAAGAAAGATGGGAGTATGCGACTTTGTATTGATTATCGGGAGTTGAATCATGTCACCATCAAAAATAGGTATCCATTGCCACGTATTGATGACTTGTTTGACCAGTTGCAAGGAGCCAAATTCTTTTCAAAGATTGATCTTCGTTCCGGGTATCACCAATTGAAGATTAGAACCGATGACATTCCAAAGACGGCTTTCAGAACTCGGTACGGGCATTATGAATTCCTAGTCATGTCCTTTGGATTGACTAATGCTCCTGCTGCCTTCATGGATATGATGAACCGAGTATTCAAGGAATATTTGGATCACTTTGTGGTCGTCTTTATTGATGACATCCTTATTTATTCCAAAAGCCGTGAAGATCATGAGCAACACTTGAGGCTGACACTCCAAAAGCTTCGTGAATATAAGCTTTATGCCAAGTTAAAGAAATGCGAGTTCTGGCTTGAGGAAGTAGCATTCCTTGGGCACGTGGTATCAAGTCATGGAATATCTGTTGACCCAGCAAAGATTGAAGCTATTCAAAGCTGGGAGCAACCTAAATCAGTGACCGAAGTACGTAGCTTTCTCGGTTTAGCTGGTTATTATCGAAGATTCGTGGAAGGATTTTCTCGAATCGCTACTCCATTGACTCAGCTGACTCGGAAAGATACAAAGTTCGGTTGGAGCGAAGAATGTGAGAAGAGTTTTCAAGAACTCAAGAGGAGACTCATTTCAGCACCTGTTCTGACAATACCATCTGGCTCGGAGGGATTTGTCATCTACAGTGATGCTTCGAGCAAAGGGTTGGGATGTGTTCTCATGCAACATGGAAAAGTCATAGCCTATGCCTCGCGACAACTCAAAGAATATGAGAGGAATTATCCTACTCATGATCTAGAGTTGGCAGCTGTTGTCTTTGCACTTAAAATTTGGAGGCATTACTTGTATAGGGAGAAAGTGGAGATCTTTACGGATCATAAAAGCCTCGAATATTTCTTCACTCAAAAGGAACTCAACATGCGACAACGACGTTGGCTTGAACTGTTGAAAGATTATGATCATACCATCCAATACCATCTTGGAAAAGCGAACGTAGTAGCTGACGCATTGAGTAGAAGATCACATGCAAGTACGAGTGCGATATTGTCAATGCAAGGGCCCATTTTGTGTGACTTGCAAAGGATGGAGATAGAGTTGAAGACTCCAGGGACACATGTGACAATGGCGAATATACGAGTAGAACCGACTTTAATCGATAAAGTTAAAGCTGCTCAAGCTACAGACCTGGAGCTGATGCGTATGAGGAAGAAAGTGCAAGAGGGTGCTATGCCGGAAGCAAGAATCGATGAAGAAGGAATACTTCGAGTCAACTCCAGACTTTGTGTTCCTAACGACCCTTATTTAAAGTATAAAATCATGATGGAGGCGCACAATACACCGTTTGCAATCCATCCTGGGAGTACCAAAATGTATCATGATATTCGTCATACATTTTGGTGGAGTAATATGAAGAGAGAGATAGCGTTGTTTATCTCAAGGTGTCTAACTTGTCAACGAGTTAAAGCGGAGCATCAAGTACCAAAAGGTCCATTGCAACCACTTGAAATTCTAGAATGGAAGTGGGAGCACATTACCATGGATTTCGTTACCGGTCTTCCTAAGGTTTCTCAAGGCATAGATGCGATTTGGGTTATTGTTGATAGATTGACCAAGTCTGCTCATTTCTTACCGATACGAGAAACTTATACACTTGAACGTCTTGCTCGTATGTACATAAACGAGATTGTAAGACTTCATGGTATGCCGGTATCCATAGTTTCTGATCGAGACCCAAGATTTACTTCACGATTTTGGGTTAGTTTGCAAAAAGCTATGGGCACAGACTTACGATTTAGCTCGGCATATCATCCTCAGACAGACGGACAGTCGGAGAGGACTATTCAAACTCTTGAAGATCTATTAAGACTCTGTGTCCTTGATTTCAAGGGAAGTTGGGACAAGTTCTTACCATTGGTGGAGTTTTCCTATAACAACAGTTATCAAGCAAGTATTGGCATGGCTCCATTCGAAGCGTTGTATGGAAGAAAGTGTCGCTCTCCAGTATGCTGGGATGAGGTGGGTGAAGCAACGTTGTTGGGACCGGAGTTGGTACGTATGACTACGGAAAAGATTCAAATGATCCGACAACGTATAAAAACCTCACAAAGTCGACAAAAGAGTTATGTTGATCTTCATCGAAAGGACGTGGAATTCAATATAGGAGATCATGTGTTGTTACGTGTTACTCCATGGAAAGGAGTTACAAGATTTGGAAAGAGAGGAAAACTCAATCCTCGATTCATCGGTCCATTTTTAATCCTCGATCGAGTAGGAACTGTGGCCTATAGACTCGCTTTACCCCCAAGTATGTCTCGTGTTCATAACGTTTTTCACATATCTATGTTACGAAAATATGTGAAAGACCCGAACCACATTATTGAGTTAGAACCGGACGAAATAGCGGAAGATTTGACGTATGAAGAGATTCCTGTTCAAATCTTGGATAAGAAGGAACATATTCTACGCTCCAAGGTTATACCTCAAGTCAAAGTTTTGTGGAGAAACCACGATGTTGAGGAAATGACTTAGGAGTTAGAATCTGAAATGAAATCAAGGTATCCTTACCTCTTTGACATACCAGGTACGTACCCTAATTTCGAGGGCAAAATTTCATAAGAAGGGGAGGTTGTAAGACCCCAGTTTTTATAAATAAAGATGAATTTTCATAATTATTATTTTTGAATATTATGGAATAAATATGATATAATGTTATAGTTGTGGGTAATATTTATAAATTTTGCAAAGTATGCAAGTTGTTATAAAATATTCGTTTGGTCGGGGAATATTCTTTTTGTCGGGAAATATTCGTACGACGGCACAATCATTGGTGGACCCCACAACGGAAGTATTGTCGTAGTTAGAAAACGACAAAATTAGCTTTCTATAAAATAAACGGCGGAGGTGTTACCGTTAAAACTGTTGAACTACTCGGTAGTAAAAGTACAGTAATACGCGTTGTTGCATAGTAGCACACGGTATTGATTATTGATGCTTACGTGAGAAGTCACTCAGCTATACTCAATTATTGCTACAGTAATTGCTGCATCATATCTCTTATGTTATTGATTCAATTATTGTCATAGTATCATCTGTATAATATGTTATATTATTTAAACAATAATTGAGACGATAAATTATAAATGATTAATAATTGTTGAAAGATTAAATATGTGTTGATTAAAAATAAAAAGATTTTTGGTAATTTTTATTCAATCCTTGATGTATATAAAGAGTCTATTATTAGATGTTTGTGGTAAGTTGAATTATTTATGGGGGGGCATATGTCATCATCTAAGAGTCTTTTTTCATAAATAGTAATTACCTTCGTAAATAGTAATTACCTTCGTAAATAGTAATTACCTTCGTAAATAGTAATTACCTTCGTAAATAGTAATTACTTTCGTAAATAGTAATAAATCTTCTATAAATAAAGGCCTAGGGCTTCATTATTTTTCACGAATTCGCTCAAGCTATAGAGAGAGAAAGTATAGAGAGAATAAGAGAGAAAGAAGAAGAGTATTCGGTTATTACACTGCTGCAGTATTCAATCTCCTAAATAAAGTAAGGGGTGTTATTCTTTCTTCTTGAAGAGAACTTATGTTATTCCATTCTTTGTTATTCTGTTGGAATAACCTGTAAAAGTGGCATACCCTATACATGACCTGTATATGCGGTACACCCTATACTTGGTGAAATCCTTATGTTATTCCATTCATTATTATTCTGTTGGAATAACCGGTATACGCGGAATACCCTATACTTTGTGACATCCATTTACTATTCTGTCTTTACATTTCTGTCGGAATATCCTGTCTGTGTGTTTTACACCAGACCTGGTTCCATTCTTTATTATTCTGTTGGAATATCCTGTCTGTGTGTTTTACACCGGACCTGGTTCCATTCTTTATTATTCTGTTGGAATATCCTGTCTGTGCGTTTTACGCCGGACCTGGTTCCGTTATTTATTATTCTGTTGGAATAAACTGCTTGTGCGGTCTATCGCATGCATGGTGATTTCTTTTGTTATCTCATTCTTTATTATACTCAGTTGGTTAAAACTTTGACTTCTATACTCCATGAAATTAGTGGAATATCCTTGATATTTGCACTTCATCCAGTATCCTTTCATGGAAATCTTCTTCTGATCATTCTTGAATTTTACACCACAAAACAGTATCGTGTTGACAAATTTGGAAGTTAATAATTCCTGGATAAAATAATTCTTGAACTTGTTTTATTGAATTTTTATATCATTGTCATCATCCTCATGTTTATATTTTGTTGAAAGTCATCTGTGGCCTGTAGTGCGTAGATGGACTTGGTATGATTATGACTAGAGATTATTCGGTGTAATCATGACCGTAATATTACAAATGATGTAAAAATTAAAAATCCTCATTGGCCCGTAGTATGGACAGTTGTTGGCATGATCATGACCATTAATGAATACACAAATATTCTTGGCCGTAGTGCATGAATAATTGTGGTCGTGATACTAAAGAATATCCTTGGCCGTAGTGCGGGGGTGATTCGATGATGTGGAATATTTATTAAGCCGAGTCTCAGCTATAACGATGATGAAAAACCTTTTAAATCATAAAAGATTGTAGATTTTATTTTCTACTTGACTCTTTTAATGGATTGCTGGTTCCGCTGTAGTTAAACTTGATGTTTATTGTATTTTATCAGTTTAACACTGTTGAAGGCTAATGATAATTTATTCTGTATTATCTTAGTCATAATATTTCTTACTGGGCTAGTTGAGCTCACCCTTTCTTTCACTGTTCTCTTCAGGAAATGAGAATATAGCTGAGACGAGTCGGGGAACGGAGTGATGGACCAGAGAATAGTATTAGTAGTCCTCACTATTCTGTTAAATAGTGTGACAATAATTGTATTGAGGACACCTTTGTAGTTTGTATGATCTCTAGTAGACAATAATTGTATTCAAACTCACAGTTATGTTTTGTCGTATTGTACACGACAGTTGTATTACTAAGTTGTATTTGAATTTTGTACCATGTATCTGGCGACTCAAGATGGGTGATGTATACCTAATTTTGGGGGCGTCACACCTATACGCTCTAATCCCTTTGATTGACCGAATGGTTTATTCCATTTCTTGCACTTTCTTTCGATTATCACCAGTTTCTTGATCTTCTTTAAGATTGGTGACTTCTAAAGTTTTGTTGGGTTTTTTCATGGGTTTGAGGTTCAAGTATCTGCACTTCCTTTTCTTTCTTGTCAGTATCCTGGCTTCCTCCTTGTGCAGATGACTTTGTTTGAGTGGGTATTTGTTAACCCTGAGTCCTTTTGTTTTGTTCTTTCAAAAAGACAGCTAATTCTGCTATCTGGTTTCTTAGTCCCTCAAACTCCTCTCGAGGTTAGGCACTTGCAACCATATCTGAAGGTGGGCTTAGTGCCTTTTTGGACTTTGATCAGGTAACGGGACCAATTGTTTCCCTACAATGAAAGTAGGTAAATTAATTTTGATGTATATATTAATATGATGTATGTTGTGCAATGTGTTTGTTTAAAGTTTTTTTAATGTTTCCTGCAAAACAGTTGTAAGTTGTTTTGATGACAGGATAACATGACAGGATTTAATATCTATAAAATAACAATATTTATAGGGAATGGAAATGATATTCACATTTTCTTTTTCTTTTCTTTTATATGTACATGGAATCATAATTTACATTGAATTTACAATTTACATGGAATTAAAAGGGAAAGAAGAGACTTCCCTTCGAGTTTGGTTTATTAGAGGCTGACCTATCTTAGGCTACTCTCGCGGCTTTTCGGCATGAAGGTCCCCAGATCATTGCAATTTACTAGATGGGAAGCTAATCTGATTTTTCAATTCGAGCAGATCTGAGTGGTGCCTTTCCTGAGCCTCGCGGGATTATTCTCCGTTGAGTTCAGTAATAAAACACGACGGGTTTGCTTCCTAGTGGAGGAATCACACAACATACATTCACGTAGATCGTATCTCACCATATGTAATGACGACATCGTGCGAGGCACTAATATAAAGTAATAAAAAAATTGTTTACATCCATTTAATGTAATGATAAAATCCACACATAAGCAGGTAAAAAGGAATTTGAAGAGTTTGAAAAGCGACTTATGCCCTCTACTATCTCCAGCAGAGTCGCCACCTGTCGATTTCGGGAAAAATTTCCTTTTTTGGAATTCCTCTTTCTACCCTTTATGTTCTCTATATGTCTTTAAATTTTGTTTGAAAGGGCGAGTTTGAAAAGAAAGTCAGACACAAAATGTCAACGATTTGAAAATTCAGAGTCGCCAGTTAGTAGTAATGAAATGGTTATATCAACTCAATCGAGTTTGAAAAGTTTTGCAAAAAGGCCCAATTATTGGACTCTGTTGAATATGCCATGGAAACCGAGATTCATAGAGTTCGGGGGCTTGATTAAGAGGGGGGGAAGGTGTTAGGCACCCCCCGACTTCCGTGAAAACACGGTTACCGCATCTTTTCAATTCCCTAATTATTTGATGTGTGTGTGTGTGTGTGCAGTTAATTGGGCCTACGTGCATTATTTGGAAGTAGTGCTATGCCTCATTTGCACCTATATACAAAGGGTTTGACTTGTATTAAAGTTCAATTTTAATATAAGGCATGTAAAATGATATTTTCAAAACAGGCTTTCAAACCCTTATGCTCACATAGTAATTGATGCCTTTGATACTTCCATTTTATTCTGTATTCGGCTTGTTTTGATTTTATTCTCGAGATGCGAAGAATCTTCGACGAAATAATATACATATAAGTGTCGGGCTCCTTATGGGCATGAAAGCCATCGAAGTGACCCGAGCACCACAAATATGATTTACAAGCTAACTGTACAACGGAAAAGGGTCCATCATGGGAACCAGATCTAGATCTGTCAGCTGGATCTTAAATCCCGTGGTTCCTAGGCTCACATAATATCACGTGGATAGCCTGCATAGAAAATATAATAAAATAAAACAAATATTTAATCTAAACATCGCAAAACAAATGATTTATCAGTTAAATCCTTGCATGCGCGTAGACAAGCTTACCGTTTCTTATAGATACAGATCTAGGGACACGTGGTTGCTTAATATTTACAAAAACTAGAAAGAAAACTAGATTAAAATAAATCTTAGCCATTCTAGCTTAACGGTTCCAATTTTACAACTTTTGAACAGGTTAAAAGTTAGATATGACCAGACTTAAATAAATCTAGTCCACAAACATTAATATCACAGCTTTAAATTGAATGAACAGTTAAAACATATATTTTAATCACAATCAACTATCAACATATATATAACTTATATATATTAAAGTAATAAAAGCCACGAATTTATAATCCAGGCTCAACAGTCCAATTTTGATATATATATATATATATATAGAAAATAGAGTAAAAGTTTCAGATCTGAAAGGATCTTACAGTGTATAGCGATGAGAGCTTTAAACCTCTTTTGAATCTTGAAAAGTCCGTTTCCACTTGTTAAAATTTGATATGTTGTAATATATATATATATATATATATATATATATATATATATATATATATATATAAGTGTTTACAAATAAGAATATCGAAGTTTGGAACACTATAGGAGGGTTTAAGAGCTGAAATGGACGAAATTCCCTCTGTTTTTTCTTTTTTTGGCTGATGGGGGGGGGTTTATTTATAGACCAACGTAGCCGCGGGTCTACCTACGGCTGCTTGGGTGGTCCCGAGCCCCGTGGGCCCCATTGTCTCGAAGTACATGCACTCAAACCAACGCGTAGTCTGCTCGAACCTTTATAACTTTCAATCCGGGTGTCCGGTGGAGGCGTGTTATCCTTTCCGAAAATACCTTTCCGAGAGCTACACAATGACATGGGATTTGACCTTTTCCGAATTCGGGAAGATGGATTCATAACCAGATCTTCGAGTCTTTGCAGTCCATCCATTGATCTGTCTTGTGCTATTTTCACTCAGGATTGACTCTATGGTTCTGCATGACCTCTTTTGCAGTGTTTTGGGCTGAATTGCTGTTGAGTTAGAAAAATTACGATTTTGCCCTCTCGGGTCGGTTCCAGGCTTGATGTGGTTGTAGATGTCTTTTCCCAGGGTTGTCTCCGAGATGGGACTGTTGTTGACTTTTGTCAGTCCTCAGGGTTGTCTCTGAGGTTGGTTTGATGTTTCAAGGGATTGTTATCGGGGTTTGGCTTGATCTCCCGGGGTTGTCACTAGGGTTTTGACTTGATCTCATGAGGTTGTCTCCGAGGTTTGACTTGATCTCCTGGGATTGTCGTCGGGTTTTGATTTGATCTCCAGGGGTTGTCGCCAGGGTTTTGATTTGATCTCACGGAGTTGTCTCCGGGTTTGACTTGATCTCCAGAGTTGTTTCCAGGTTTTGGTTTGATCTCCCAAGGTTGTCACCGGGGTTTTGATTTGATCTCCCGGGATTGTCTCCGGGGTTTGAGTTGATCTCTCGGGGTTGTCGTCGGGGTTTGATTTGATATCCCGGAATTGTCTCCGGGGTTTTGACTTGATCTCCCAAGGTCGTCTCCGGGATTTGAGTTGATCTCCTGGGGTTGTCGTCGGGGTTTGGATTTGATGATTTTGACTTCCAGGGGTGTCTTTGGAAGATACAAGATGATTATGCCCTCTTGCATGGTTAGTAACATGAACGCAAAATTTTGAATGTCTACAATAACCTTGATACAATCAACGATTGATGCAGTAGAAGACGTCACACGTAGCTATGTATTGTTGTATGATAAGTCAATAATGAATCTCACAGAAAAATTATGAACAATTCAGGAGTTCTCAAAGAACCAAAAAGAGAATAATCTCACAAGTTTATTTATCAAAAGTTGTCTATCTATTACAATAAATGTAACCTTATTAATACTAATAATAAGAAATCCTAATTCTATAAGGAATAAGACTTCAAAACCCTAATTCCTATATGGAATAAGAATTTGAATGGAAATAGAAATCCTAACTAACAAATCAATATGGAAATCACATCCAATCTAATAAATACCTTAGATACATTAGAATTATGGAAAGATATGAAAGATCTCCTAAAAATATGGAAAGAAATCTAGTCAAATAGTCAAAGTCGTGTGGCCTCAAAAAACGCGCCCAAAATTTATCACATTGGCGCCGGACGCGCCGTCACTAGCGCGGGCCGAGCTACCCTGGCAAAAACCCGATTGAAACTCTGTTGCCCTGGCGCGGGGCGCGCCGTATTGGTACTGTAGAATTTCTTGAACCCGAATTGAATCGTTGTAGTTTGATGCAAGCCTAATTAGAATGTTATCACATGGCCCCGAGTTTTCAACATAACGTAATAGGATTTCAATTGTCTGCTATACAAGACATCATTTTGCTCGAACATTGTCATATTAAAAATGTTGAAAAGGGCAAATTTCAAACTATTCCTTATACTCTCTAGACTATATCTTTTCCAAATACTTCTGTCCATACCCAATTGTCCCAGAATGATATTATCATTTAGAAAAGAAAGTGCAGCTTCCAAGAAAAATTCTCATCATTCAGCTTCCTAATTCATTTGAAGTAACCCATCAACATCAAATGAGAGTTAATTATTACCACTTTCTATTAACGGTAGGTTTAAACATCATGTCATTTTCAGTATGACTCTTCATTTTGGGACGAAAAACCTAAAGAGGTCTATCTGAATAATTTTCCTATAAAATTCTACAAAAGTTCAATTTTTTTGGACTAAAATTTTCTCAATCTGATAATTACTTATTTTTTAAAAATTAAAACAAACACATCCAGAATAACAATTACTAAAAAATCAGTGTAAATGATTAAAACTTATTCAATTCCAAGAAATAAAATATGCCCAATTTTGTATCAGATTCTTTCGATTACCCAATCGGAGTTTAACAAACTCAAAAGTCTGTTTAGTGATTCATCATCTCCACTAGAATCTTCGTGAAATCCGTTTCCAAAAAATCAAATCAAACTCCAGCACCAACAATTTCTTGATGCCCCATTCCTTCCAATTCTCAATTTTCGGCGGCGATTAGGAGGATGAGGAAGAATAGAATATAGATTGAAATGATTCATTCCATTCAAGTTAGTTATTCCATATTCTCCCTCTCCCAAGATGCTCATGGCTCAATGATAAAAAAAATTACTCAGAAAGTTTTGGGAAATCTTGGACAAGAATGTTAAATTTCAATCGAAAATAGCAAAAAAAAAAATGATTCAATCTATTTCAATCGCAACCAAACACAATTTTTTTTCATTCCATAGGAATGAGTCAATTCATTTCCACCCTTATTACTCCAATCCAAAGGCTACACAAAGTCATACACTACTAACGAACTTTTTTCATTACAATTTACAAAGCTCCAACAAAGTAAAAATTCAGCCTTTTTAATTTTTTTTTCCTTTTTGCAGAAGGCTTTATTACTGACTACCTAATTCCAAAGACTTGGATTAAGATAAACTTACAGGATATCACTACAAACAATAAATTACAGGATATCACTACAAACACTAAATGTATGACTGCATTCAAAGCTAAAAACACAAGTCTCATATGCTTCACTAAGAAGCACATGATTCCTTGCACCATTGCTCCAGTTCAATTGCATAACCTTCCTAATACATTTCCAACTAAACATAAAGATCCTAACAACCGATTAAATAATTCCACGCCGAAGGTAAGAGCCACAGATTTCGCCTAGTTTGAAAAGACTGAGAGCCTTAAGAATTTGAAATATCGATAAGCTATCTCAATAAAGCAGCTACTGCCCAGATTTCTGATCCATTTCCAAGCCCTTTTGTCAACATTCTGCTCTTTCGTAGATAGCAGTAAATATCTTCAGTTATTTCAAAACTAAAACAAAAAAACTAGAAACACTTGCAAAGTAACACGAACAAAGGGGATTTTGAAGAGGAAAGGGGAGGAGGGAGTCACTCCCTTCGACCTTGGCAAGAATCCTATGGGGAAAGGAAAAGGAAAAGAAAAAAGTAAAAGAGAAGGAAAAAAGAAAGAAAAAGGAGAGGAAAAACGAGGTAAAAGAGAGAAAATAAGAAACTAAATGAATAACAGGTGGAGGGGTGAGGGGGGAGCACTCCCTTCAACCTACCAGGTCCAATCTTCTGTTAAGAGAGAGAAGAAAATTAAAGTAACGAACCAATAATAGGTGGTGGGGAGAAGGGGAAGGGAGAAGGGGAAGCACTCCCTTCAACCTAGAAGGTTCAATCTTATCTACCACTTCCAAGTTCGAACACGCTACCTATCATATATAGCTCAAATTTTAAGCAACGATCCATGAACATGAATATGAAACAGAAAATGGCTGTAAACATCACAATTGAAAGTAGATAATTCTTTACTCAATATATTTACCACCCTTGGGTCGAATCTCGATCCCTTGAACAATGAGGCCACTCTTCCAGTTCCCACCTCTCACTTCCATCAAAGTCATCTCCAGTTCCCTATCTTCTCCCGTCTTATTGAAGTACTCTCCTAACTCGATCTCTAACCATCCATCTACTCTCTTCTTTGGATATCGGCCATTAGTTTCTCTAGGCACATTAGCTTGAAGCCTTGGCCTGTTGGGCATTCGGGTTAGCCCAATTCGCCTAGGTGCAGTGAAGTGTCTGATGCGCTGCTCTTTATCAGGATCCAAATAAACAGTCCGGGGTTCACTTTCGCTCCCACTAATGCCAACAAAAACCTCTGCAGGTTGGTCTTCAAATCCATAGGATGCTGGTGTTGACTTGAACACAAGGTAAGCTGCATAAGCTGTATCTGGGGACAGCATACTAGTATTCATCTTTCCACGAATTTCAAGCCAACATACACTAACAAGCTCAACCACGTCCGCAAATCTGTGTTTGAACATTTACCACTTTCAGAATATAACCGCAAAATGTCTATCAAAAGAAGTCATTTTTTTATGCAGAAAAAATTCACTTCAAAACCAAAAAAAATAAGGACCAAAATATTGTTGAAAAAAATACTATGAAAATCTGCACCTTGATTCTGCATGAGAGACCCATCTCCAGTACCTAGGCGTGTCACCCCACACAATTAATAGCTCCTTTGCAGCTATCATGAAGCATTTCTTCCCACTCCATTTTTCCAGGGAAAAACTCTGCTTAATATCAAATAGAGGTCAGCCATCCAGGTACCATTAATCATAGTGCTGCTTAAACTACATAACAATCAACAGAATGAAGAAATTGACAAAAGTTATGCTAAAACTGCATGTGACTGACGACATTATGAACCTAAAACTTTCAAAATACAAATTAACTGGCCATTTAAAATTGTCTATGTTGTAGTGCAATATGAAATACCAGAAAAACAAAAGTTATGGAAAGAAAAGAAAATAAAATAAAGTACACAAACTTCTGTGACCAAGAATTTCTCTTCTACTCAAAACCAGTTGGTCAAGCTTATACAAATTAAATATATATACATATATGTACACTTAAATAGGTATATATACATATATATATATATATGGGGTTCCATCCACGGCAACTGGTTGATGTGGAGCAACCCCTTTTTTAGCCTGTTGAAATTCGGCGGGAGCAAAAAAAAAATCAACAGGCCAAAAAAGGGGTTGCTCCATAGCAACCAGTTGCTGTTGATGAAACCCTATATATATATATATATATATATGGGCTATATGTATATACACAGCTGTGTATTACACAGTAGGCCTAAGACGACAGATTTTTTGGGCTATAGCGACGGTAAACTGTCGCCACAGTCCAGAATAGCTATGACGACGGGTGAAACCGTTGCTATAGCCCAAAAAATCGTCGCTATAGCCTACTGTGTAATACACAGCTGTGTACACACATTTTTTCCTATATATATATATATATATATATATATATATATATATATATATATATATATATATATAGAAAAAGTAACAGGCATGCCTTAGCCAAGCTTGGCTCGCTCTAAGGCTACTTAATAAAACGACGTAGTTTTACCACCTAGGGTTAAGTTTTTTATTTTTGGGTTTTATATAAAAAATCTTTAATTATAACTTTTATACAAAACTACGTCATTTTGTGAAGTAGCCTTGGCCAAACTTGGGTATGCAAGGTATGTTAGATAAAGGGGGGTATGCAAGGTGTGTGTGTGTGTGTATATATATACACACACACACACACACCTTGCATACCCCCCTTTATCTAACATACCTTGCATACCCCTCTTTAGCGACGATTCAGTCCGTCGCTATATATAGAACATTCGTCTTAGCTTTTAGCGACGGACAACATATAGCGACGGAACGAATCGTCGCCCGGTTCGTCACTAAAGGGGATATGCAAGGTATGTTAGATAAGAGGATATGCAAGGTATGTTAGATAAGGGGTGAGCTTAAGATTCGGACCGATAACATAGATATAATTAAAATATATATGAACGGAATTCAACCTAGGTAAATAAAACATTTTGTAGCATTTGGTAGCAACTTGCAACTATAATATATTTGTAACAAGTCCAAAATTTCTATTTACCTTGTACAAACAAACACCTAGCCAACTCACCTTAGATTTGCAATAAGGCCAAAATTTCAAATTTACATACCTTGTACAAACAAAAGCTCAAACTCAAGTACCTTACTTTGTAAAAGCAAAAACAGAGCAAAGTTACAGAAACTAACATATTAAACGTCCTCACCTGAGGACCCAACCAATTTTCTTTTAATATTTAACTACTTGTAATTTACAAAAGAACTGTCCTCATTTAACTTAAAATCTTATAATTACTTTGTGGATGACAAAATCAGTCTTATAGTAACATATTCTATTGTAGTCTTATTATCATTATTGTTGTGGCCTTATTTATATCTTGGGGAAAAAAATATTAAACCAATAAGAAAATCGGCCACAAGTACCCCATTCCAAAATCAGTAAGTTTTCTCAGGTAGAATGCTAAACCAATTTAGGAAAGTACAGTTTTATGGGCCACAAACATCCAATTCCAAAATAGTGACATACGAGTACTATTTTAATCTAATATCACAATTTCAATAATTAAATCAATTACCTTAGCGCCACCATCAATGATCAGAGGATTATCAGATAGAAAGAGATACAACTCCTTCTTAGAAGCAAAAGACGGGGGAGTCTTCCGGCACGAATCCCCATAATCAACAGACCGGGCAATGAGCTCTTGATAATCAGACGGAAGAAACCTCTCCCAAACAGAGTCGGATTCCGCCGCCGACCGGAAACTGGATGCCACCAGGGCAAGCCGGCAAGCATCCACCGGACTTGTATGCGACACCGTGTTGGCTATGCATCCTTCCGGTAATAAATCGAAAAAATCAACATTCGGAAATTCTTCTCCTTCGTTCGCCATCACTTTCTCTCTCTTCTTTCTTCTCTCTTCTTTTATCTCTCAAAAACTACGATTTGGGGTTTGGGTTGTGGAAGCGGGCTATTTGTAATATATATACCGGTGGTTATGGAAGAAAGCTTAGGCGTTAAGGTTTTACAGCTATAACAAAGCAGTGTGTGATGCCGTATTTAGCCAAAAAAAAAAAAGGAACTTTTATGTGGAGCGACTTGGATGGAATCTCAGGACGATTTAGCTGGACCCAAACACACACGCTGACAAACACATACATACGTATATCGTCATCTATTATTTATAGAAAATCCCTCATATAATATTATCTCAATAAATTCACAACATAAAATAGAATTTTCACGTAAAAATTGTCATTGTGAAAATATCAATTTTCTTTAATTAATTACTTCCTCTGCTTCGGGATAAAAAATCTACTATTAATTTTTATTATCAAATTGACTATATTTAAAATTAATAATTAAGTATATATATTTATATTTAAAAAAACAAACGGACATATGTATATATGTCTTGAATTATATGTATTTTATAATATTTATGAGAAAGATATACACGTGAATATATATATATATATATATATATATATATATATATATATATATATATATATGAGTCCGGATTAGGTCCGGACTCCCGGATTTTATAAATCCGGACCTTTTTTTTTTTTTTTTTTTTTGCTTTTTTTTTTGAAACAACTAAAAAAAAAAATTATGGAACTGAAATTTTTCCATAATACAGTGTTTTGGGTGTGATTTGGATGCATATACCAAAATATTTCTGTACAGTCTGGACAGACTGTACATACATTGGTTGGTATAGGTATTAAAAACACACCCAAAACACTGTATTATGGAAAAATTTCAGTTCCATAAATTTTTTTTTTTTTTTTAGTTGTTTCAAAAAAAAAAGCAAAAAAAAAATAAAATTTTGGGGTCCGTATTTTAAGTCCAGTCCGGGAGACCGGACTGGATCCGTGGTGTGTATATATATATATATATATATATATATATATATACACACACACACACACACACTTGTGTGTAAGGTGATTCTTGTAAAAATATTAATTTTTTAAGAAATATAAAATTAGAATTTTGTTATTAAATTAGATTTACTGTTTATATTTGGATATTGTTTGTAAAATCATCTATTAAAAAAAATAGAAAATAAAAAATTTGATATGAATGTTGTGATATATAACGAAAAATTCATTTCAATATACATTAAATATCGCTTGTAAGAGCATTCACAACAGTTTCTTTATCTCTATCCCCACACTGCAGTGCTATTGGGTCATTTTGTAGGATAGTGATTCAATTTTTTCACTATCTACCCAACAGGTTCCTAATATTGATTCCTTAAATATTAAAATTTAAAAGTTTCAACAGTCAAATCATGTTTTGAATGTTGTAACTATTTTTTATTTAAAAGTAATTGTCGTTTGAATTTAAAATTTGTAATTATTTTAATTTAAAAATAGATATTGTTAAAAATCAAAATGTACAACGATCATTATGTGTTTATGAGAATTAAAATAACATTATTTTAATTATAAAATAACAAAATTTATAATTAGTAGTAATATTTTTTACAAAAAATGATCAAAATTAAAATTTGACTGATTTTTAATTTTTTTATAGTTCTCTTTCTTCTCTAAATCCTCTGTTTAAAAAATAAAAATGAGTGAATTTGACAGACATACCCAAATTAGTAATTAAGTGAGATAAGATCCTTTAACCAACATAAAATCGCAATAAATAGGGTGTGAAATGTCATTTTACATAAATAGAGAACGCTCTTTTGTTTTCCTCACCCCGAGGAGTCAAATCATATATAGGGATTAAAATAGAGAATTATATAAGGATAAGGAATCTGTTGGATACTGATTTATTGATATATTCTTCAAATGTGGGGATAAAGAGTCTATTAAGGAAACTGTTGTGAATGCTCTAAACACGTAGTATATGAGGTTATAAAAAAATACCTATATATTACTATCAGAGTTTATGAATGCAGTTTCACGTTAGTTACCGTATATAAATCACTTTTATTTGAATATTAAACTAGATTTTTCAGATGGTCAGTATGTAAGATCCCAACTTTTATGAATAAATATGTAACACCCCAGTCCCACATCGAAAGATAGGCGGGAAAATTTGTCTGCATATAAGGAAATAAAGTTACTACCAATAGTACCTTCAAGTCATGACCTTTTGGGAGCCTGTGGTGGGCTAGATGACCCAAGAAGATACTATTGGGCCAGTGGTTTGAGGCCTTGTTTAGATGGATTTGATTCGATTCGGACTTGGGATTTGACCCGAGATTTGTTCCGGACTCGGGATTTGACCTGGGTTGTTTCATATGGTATCAGAGCTTAGTTTCTTTCTTGTAGAAAACCTATTTAGGTTTAACCTGTGAGTTGTGGGTAAACCATTGGGTAGACGTAGGAGTTTGGTTCAATTTTGTTCTTTGTTTGGTTGGTCTCTATTTTGACCAATTGCCGATTTCTTTTCGATTTATAGTTGATTGGAGGAAAGTGGAATAATTTATTAAGGTGATTGAGTAATGATATTAGGTAAGAATTGTGATTTAATCATTGAGGTGAATACAATTATACTTTGTACAGATAGAAAATGATCTTATATGAGATGTGATTATGATGTGAGTATTTGTATATCCCGACGAGTATTTGATTTTGGAAAATTAATCTTTTAGAGTTATTTTTTTGTGACAATTGTTATGATCGTTAAATTGAAGATTTGATTTGAGTTATGTTTTGATTTTTGTCAAGCTTGTGGATAATTTGAGGTTTGTGTATTAATGTCATACTATGATAAGGAGATAAATTATCAAGTATAGAGGATTTTTTTTATAAATTTGAGTTGTTGATATTCGAGGAAATTAAATTAATCATTTAGAGTTAATGATCAATCTTGTGGCTACTTTCTAGTAGGATGTTGAAGTTATATTTTATGAAGTTTCTTTGTGATAGTATGAGGAGACATTGAAATTTATTGGATTAAGGTTTGTAATAAGGGATGATTGATTTATTGAATGATTAGATATTAAGTGATGAATCTTTAAGAGATTTTGAAAGCTATAGTTTGCTTATTCAGATAGTAGGATATATGATTTGGAGTTTGGTATGGTGATGAAGAGATCTTAGTAGTAATATATTTTTGGTATTATAATATTTGAGAACTAATTTGATTTGAAGTTATGATATTTTGAAATTCTTGAGGACTTAGTGAGAATTGGTGATATAATTTAAGTTGTTTTGTTTATCTGATACCCTTAGAGCTTTGCATGAATTTATATAAAATTAAATAAAAATAATTTGTTAAATCTTTGTTATGTGTGGAACATAAACGTTTTACGAATTAAAAATAATTTTAAATTTTTGGGTATTCTTCGAATCGTATTTAGATGAAGAGAAAATTTTGTGATTTCGAATTATGTTCTGAAGAGTGTGTACGTTTGCAAGAATGAAACTCAAAGATATTAGCGACGACCCGCACCAATGGTGGAGCATGTGATCTAAATTGATGCAACACGAAGAACTTTACCAAGGTTTGACACGGTAGCTGACGAATCTTTTACAAGTACATTTATAATTACTTGGACCGATGACTTATCTGTGTTGATCGTTATAAATGGTGGCGCTACGTCGTAACTAAATTATTTTTGTAGCTTATTTGAATTCCGAGGACAGAATTATTTTTAAGGGGTGAAAAATGTAATAACCATTTTTTTTATTAATTAGATATTAATTGATTTTATTTTATACAATTGTATTTAAATTGGAAAAAGGTAAATTATTTTGTTTCCCTATTTCTTCCTTGTTTTGTTTGGAAAATTAAATTTGAGGAAGATAGTTCAGTTTATTAAAGTCTTGTGGTAAAATCATTCGGAGCGGGAAGCTACTTGGGAGATAGAGTAATCTATTCGAGTGGAGTATCCGCATCTCTTTGAAAAATTTGGTGCGTTTCATTCTTTTGATTCCGGGGACGGAATCCTTTTTAAGGGGTAGGTGATGTAATACCCGGTAAAAATATAAATATATATATATATATATATATATTTAAATCTATATTTTTAATTGGGCTTTTATTATGTTTGGGTCAAAATTTTATTTAATTTGTGTGACTTATAATAAGTAGGTGATTACATTAAATTGGGTTTTTATACTAATTGGGTCTATTTTGTATTTGGGTAATATTAAAATTAGGAGACACAATGAGATATATTAATTAATAAATAAACAAAACCTAATTGCTTCATCATATTTTATACCAACTGCCGCGAATGTTGCTCGTCACTGGTTCACCGCTTAATCCTTGTGATAACCCAATTGGAGATCATTATTTGTTGAAATCTATCAAGAATAAAATTGATTATTGTAGGCTACATGGTATTGAGATTGTGTATAATATGGCTCATTTGGATAGGGAGTTAGCTGGGTATTGGGCAAAATTGCCTTTGACTAGGAAATTAATGTTGTCTCATCCTGAAGTGGAGTGGATTTGGTGGATGGATAGTGATGCTTTGTTTAATGATATGGTGTTTGAAATTCCATATTCCAAGTACGATAACTATAATATGGTGATTCATGGGTATCCTGATTTGTTGTTTAATCAGAATGTCGTGGATTGCATTGAACACTGCATATGGTCGTTGGATTTGTTGGATGTGTGGGCCCCAATGGGTCTTAAGGGTCCGATTCGTGACGAGGCAAGGAAGATTTTGACTGCAAATTTGAAAAGGAAGAGACCGTTCCTGTAAATATTCATGGGAAGTCCAAAGTGGAAGTAGAGCAATTCATATATGAAAACTGGTCCAACTTTGTAATTTTAAGAAGCATAATTATGAGGTTATGATGATTACTAATATTTTATTATTAGTACAGTAATAGGTTATATATATATATAGTAATTTTATAATTTAATTAACGGTATGGTATTAATTTGGTGATTATATAGATCAAATTGAAGAGATCTAGCAGTGTGATATTTAGGTTTGAGGAATTATTTCGCTATTATATGCAGGTACGGATTCCGTACTCTTTCTGTGATACTCTTGTTAAATTTGATTTGTTCGTTTTGTCGCTTGCTCGAATTTCGTTATTATTTCACATAATTGTTTCCTGTGAAATAAATATATTAGTTTCATTTTAGAGTTGATACATATGACTCGTATTTGTACTATTTGAATTAGGTTATCATGTTTAATATTTATTTTTGATAATTGTAGAGCGGTACATGTTGTTACCTTCTTTTGAGACCTTGCGACCATAATTTGATTTGGTTCAACATGTACATATAGAACCCTTTTGTTAGTTTTATGTTGCATGTGTTGTGACATGATATCCTTGTTAGAATATACCGTAGGGTATACCTGAGCTATAACCACCTGTGGGGGTACCATAGGCATGTCGTCTTGGCACGAGAGGCATGACACTTTCCGTGGCAGTGTGATTAGTCCACGGCGTCTCCGTTTTGGGCTCCGGAGGAAGCGGGCCATTTGGTGTTTTGTTGTGGGAGGCATATGGGTTAACCCTAGTTTTCTGTTCTGCGGATTGGTGATGTTGTGCCAAACACACCTATCCGATTTGCATACATTTGGATTCGCGGTCCAATGTTTGATTTGCCTGTGTGGCATCATTTGACTTGCCTGTGTGGCATGGTTTTGACTTGCCTGTGTGGCAACATTTGACTTGCCTGTGTAGCATGGTTTTGACTTGCCTGTGTGGCATTATTTTGACTTGCCTGTGTGGCATTGTTTTGACTTGCCTATGTGGCAAGGTATATTTCTGAGCTCAATCGGTATGAAATAGCCCCAACCATTTGTTTCAGCCTATTATTTTATTGTATTAGTTGTTGGCTTCTGTTCAGTTTAATTCATCGGATTAGTTACTTCAGTTCGTTATTTCTTTAATATTCTGTCTGTTTCATTAATTCTGTTGGTTCAAATATATTCTATTCAAATCTTCCGAGATTTTATTTTTGTTAGAGGCAATATTTTGTCTCAGTTGATTTTGTATTTTAGTTGTATATCTTTTGTATCATTATATCCGTACTGGGCAATTGGCTCATGCTGTGTTTTTCTTCTGGCAGGTTTGCAGGGGTGATTCAGGGCTAGTGTGATGAGAGTGTTGCCTTTGACCGTTTGGGTTATTTCGATTATTTTGACTCTGGTTGGAGAATTATATTTATTACTTTATTTATGGATCACCACTATTAATATTCTGAGGTTATTAGTGCTCTGTTTTCTTATTTTGAGGTTTGTTGTGCTTTGCACGTGACCTCCCTTTCCTTTTCGGGGAGGGGGTGTTACAGATATGGTATCAAAGCCGACTCTCGAAAGCTCGGGTCGGGTTATCCGATCGAGTTGCCGGAGGTGGGGACACGAAGGCTGGTGGTATTATCCCACAATGGAGAGATGAAGGTCCGGAGGTGGGGACACGAAGCCAGCCGGTATTATCCCACAATGGCTAGAGAGGCAAAGATCTTTGGGCCCGTGTGTGTGATCGGATTCTGACGGGGACGTCAGAAATTTAAGTGGGGGAGTTTGTAACACCCCAGTCCCACATCGAAAGATAGGCGGGAAAATTTGTCTGCATATAAGGAAATAAAGTTACTACCAATAGTACCTTCAAGTCATGACCTTTTGGGAGCCTGTGGTGGGCTAGATGACCCAAGAAGATACTATTGGGCTAGTGGTTTGAGGCCTTGTTTAGATGGATTTGATTCGATTCGGACTTGGGATTTGACCCGAGATTTGTTCCGGACTCGGGATTTGACCCGGGTTGTTTCAAAATATTTATTTTTTCTAAATATTATTTTAAATAGTAAGGTGATGATTTAATATAATGCTATAGTTAAGGGTGATATGTGAAAATTTTACAAAGTAAGCAAGTTGATATAAAATATTCGTTGTGTCGGGGATTATTCGTTTGGTCGGAAAATATTATTTTTATCGAGGAATATTCGTATGACGACACAATTATTTGTGGACCATATAGCGGAATAATTGTCGGATATAGAAAGCGATAGAAATAACCTTTTTATAAAAAATATCGGTAAAACTTTTACCGTTAAACTGTTGAAATACCCGGTGATAAAAGTATAGTAATATGCGTTGTTGCACAGTAGCACACGGTATTACACAATATCTCTGATTATTGATGCTTACATAAGAAGTCACTCAGTCACATTCAATAATTATTACAATAGTTGCTACATAATATCTCATATTATTGATTCAATTATTGTCACAGTATCATCTGCACAATATTTTATATTATTAAATCAATAATTCAGACGACACAGTTATTCATATTATTAATTGTATTATTGATAATGTCTAGAAAGTTCTGTCAAGGAAAGGTGTTATGTTATTTAATTGCGCGCCAATAAGGAGAAATCATTATCAAAAAGCCTCTTCTTTCCTGGGAATGATCCGGTTGTCAATATTGTGAGTTATAATATTAAATGATAAATAATTGTTCAAAGATTAAAAATGTGTTGAAGATAAATGATTTGTAGTAAATATTTATTCAATTTTTGATATAAATAGAGGGGTTTGTTATTAGGCGTTTGTTATAAGTTTGACTTATTATTTCATGAGGAGATGTGCTAATTTTTCAGACCATTGGTTGAAGTTACAATAGTAAATCAATATGGATCGTTGGTTGAAGTTATAATAGTAAATCAGTATGGACCGCTGGTTTAAAGTTATAATAGTAAATCAGTATGGACCGTTACTTTAAATTTTAATAGTAAATCAATATGGACCGTCTGTTTAATAGTAAATCAATCTAGATCGTTCATGAATTAGTTACTATTTAGTCTATTCTCCTATAAATAGAAGCTCATTCCTTCATTATTTTTTACGAATTTACTGAAACTCTAGAGAGAGAAATTATAGAGAGAAAGAAGAAGATTATTCTGCTACTTCACTATTGCAATATCCAATCTTCTACTAAGGTAAGAGATATTATTCTTTCGTATTCTTAAAAAATGTTATTTTCTTTCAATATTCATAAGGGTTGTCATTCTATTCCTTATTAATCTGTGGGAGTAACCTGTCTACGCGGATTACCGCATGTGTAAGACCCCAACTTTTATGAATAAAGATTAAATTTCTCTAAATATCATTTTGAATATTATGGTGTGGATTTGATATAATGTTATAGTTGTGGGTAATATTTACAAATTTTTTAAAGTAAGCAAGTTGTTATAAAATATTCGTTTGGTCGGAAAATATTCGTTTTATCAAGGAATATTCGTACGACGGCACTGTGGCGTCCCCAAATCCAGACCACACTTGTCTCAAATTTAGTTATCACGTACTAACTCTAATAATAAATCAACATCTCACAAAATGGAATAATAGAATAAATTACATTGTTATAACATAATTGTTCTTATCCCAAGGGTTCATAACTTAAACATCTCTTACATATCTTAATCATAATTAAACACCGTTTGAACATAACTAATACATAATACAATACAACTTAAATTAAACATAGCTTAATAAGTTCTTCTACAATCAAATAATAGTACATTCCTAGCAACATAGAAATAACTACTCCAAAGCCTTCTCTTTACCCTTGTCCTTGCCAAAAGGTTCACCACGTTCTGCCTTAACTGAAAGTTTTAAAGAACGCAAGGATGAGCAACAATTTTCACAGCAAGTAATATAGAAAAAAAGGGTAATCAATGTAATTTATATTTCTCAAGGGTATATCAATAATGATAGTTCAAGATAGCAAGAAGTATCAATGATTATCAATAATAGTCACCATGGACAGAAAATATCAATAATATTCAACGCTTAATCAATTCAAGATTTTAAAGTAATGAATTCTGGAGCAGTCACTAGGGACTATGAACTTCTCCTAGAATTAACAGTAATAAACTGATAACTCTACAAAAACG
Organism: Panax japonicus; assembly: GCA_020205505.1. NCBI lineage: Eukaryota > Viridiplantae > Streptophyta > Magnoliopsida > Apiales > Araliaceae > Panax > Panax japonicus. The sequence continues at coordinate 100,090 of JAINUV010000390.1, forward strand.
AGTGCAATAGGTGATCAGCCTAAAGTACCATATGTCGTGCCTAACATTTAATCATTCTCATATGCGAACGTCGATTTCCCGACAAATATATAATTCCCCTACCAAGAGGTTTGTTCAACTCAGTTATAAGAGTCTGAACCAAGTTAATTTGGTTTAAATAGCTTTCGATCAAATATCAATAGTCTAGCCGAAGAAATGGCTTAGACAATTTTCTTTCACAACATATATATGACAATTTTCGTTCGAATCAAGGTTTGTAAACCATTTCATTTCTAGATTACGAAGTATTATACTTTCAAAGTTCTACTTGTACGATTAATAATAGCACAAGTTCAAGTAATGCTCAATAAAGAGTAGGGTTCGAGTACTTGCCTCAAACGTAGTTTACCAAAATATAGCTTATCAACACTCTTTCGAATCTTAACATAATATAGTACGCGTATATGATATTCATTAGTTATATATGATCATACATGACATGTAAGTTTAAATGCATACATAAACATTTAACTTAGTAGTATACTCTTTACATACTTCATCACACACCTTGCGTACTTATAGCACAAAATCAGTTTATAAGTCACAATGAATTCAAATAATCATAGTCTCTAATCATTGTTTTATAGTTTGCAAATACCTTTTGGACTTATCATTTGAAAGTCTATAATCACTTCATTAAACATTCATTCCTATCATTTAGCATGCTTCTTAACACATTGAATATGTATTAATCATATAATACATGTTAAAGTAACAATACAAGCATGCAAACACCTTCAAACTAATAGCAGAAAACTGATCCTACTGCAGACTGGCGTGGCCGCGCTGCTTCTGCTGCAAACCAAGAAATGGTTGCTTCTGCAGAAGATCAGTGTACACCCGTCTTGCACATATATGAATAATCATGCACAACACATGTTATTATGTGAATAACTAGTTTGACCCTACATCAAAACATTAATATAGGTCATTATCCATTTTAATTTAATCAAGACTTTAAGTGTTCATTTTACAAATCCTCTTACATTTATCCGTTATACACATGCTACGTGGTCAATAGATCTCAACTATACATGCCTACATTAAATTAGTCATATATTCATGTCATGAAATTTACATCGTTTAGACTTGTCATATTCCCTTTTTGCCATGCACATGTCTAGTTAGGCATTCATGTTAATCACATCCATAGACATACACACCTACTCATGATGGCCAATTTCAGAATACTTATGACACATCTATTATCAAAAACTAGTTTCTCATTCTTAAGATTTCCTTTGAGAATCTTATGTTAAGCCACCAAGTATGCAAAGCCATTCCACTTATTATCATCCTCTCATGTATACAAGTTAGACCACATAAGCATGCTCACAAGTTCTTAACTCAAATGTATATAGCTTATCAAGTTTGTTTTTGAAACTTTAAGTCTCCATTAGTAAAAACTCATTTAAGCATGCAAGATAAGTCCACATAGTCTAAATCATGCTTTCATGCTCATTTGTGTACATACCCAAGTCACTTACCTAGGCTAGAAAGATAAGAATTTGAAGGCATACTATTCATCATGCTTTGTTTTGCGAAACTTCAAGTTTTCCTTAGAAAATCCTTTAAAATCAAGCTAGCAAAACTTATTATACCCGAAGCAAAATTTTGCCTTATGTTAGACTTGTTTACGTATATGTCTAGGTTATCGACACATGTTCACTAGATCAGAAAGTATATTACTCCATGTTCAAAAATTCTAGTTTTCCAAATCTTTAAATCTTCTTTGAATATTCATATTAAAACAAACTAACATGGCTTCTATATACATAGCAATCTCAGTCCATAAGTTAAGGTTGTTTATGTGAATATTCTAACCAAAGTAGCATGCTCATCATCATACTGGATCATTAAAGTAGTATCTGAGAAAGACACCTCGCGCGACCGCACAATATTAAGCTATAGAAGTGGCGCGGCCGCGCCACTTCGTTCATAGGCAAAAATAAATGGATCTGCTTCTGTAGAGCCTTAGCACATGTATTGCTAATTCTAAAACCAGACTCACTAAAACACTTCAAAGCATACATACCAACTCAAACAACACAGAGACATGCTAATTCTTACTAGTTAATAGAGATTTCATGAGAATTGCAAGAATTTGACAAAACTTAACTAAGAACATAATTTTATACCTCTTGAAGCCTTAATGGATTCCTCAAATGCACTAAGTATTCTCCCTCAATTCTTAGCAACTCACACTTCTATATGCCACTTAACATAAAATCTCAACAATATAGAATAAGAAGAGAAGTGTTCAATTTATAGAAAATTCATTGACCATGCTAAGCCATTGTCCAAGAAATCAAACCAAAGGATGGAAGAAAAATTCATTGGATTAAGAGAGTTTAGTGAAAAGAGATCACCAACTCCCTCTTCCCCATATCTCAGCTCATGATCATGGCTATTGTAGCCTTCAACTGTCGATTACTTCATACGTAAAATAGAGTTAGGCTACTGTGCACCACTATTTGGGTCACTTAAAATTGGACATGGGTTTTAAACCTCAGCAACTGTGTTTATAATGCTTAATTTGTCCTCTTGGGTTTCCAAAACGTAATTTTCATGTGTTAATGCTATTACATAATGAAAATTTAGGGATTATTTATGTATCCTTATCATATAATCCATGTACATTAGTCTAGTCTAATTAATATTTATAACATATATGGACTCAATTTAATTGGTCACTAATAATTCAATATCCCCTTAAAACTTTATTATTCCAATTAGACTCACTTATTGAAATAATTTATAATTCTTTGACATAATACATCTTTAATATTCCCACACATCCTTATGTCACATAATAATTATTTATGAAACTTATAATTTCTTACACTTTACTATATAGTTTTCTATATATTATATAGTTATACTAAAGTGTCACAATACACTTTCTTTTAATGTAGGAACTATATGTTATCAATTAAATAGATAATACATAATCTAATTATGTAATGTAAGTTATTATTTACATTAACAATTACTCCCTCCGTCCCAAATTAATTGCTCAGTTTTGACTTTTTAAAGTCAAATTGACCATTTTTAAAATTAATCTTTTTACTATTTTTGCTAAAATATAGGTGAAGAGATTATAACCAAAAGAAAGTATATACAATTTATTACTAATCCTATTTTTTATAATTTCAGAAATATATTTAATATGTTTAATTATTAATTCTAAAAATAGTCAATTTGACTAAAAAAGGTCAAAATTGAGCAGTTAATTTGGGACGGAGGGAGTAATTAATAATATAATATTAATTCACTAATTTACTTAAATCCTCATTCTCATGCCACACAAGGCATCTTACAATTCTCATCATCATTTTCACATTTTCTAAATTATTATAAATTCAATTTCAATTATTCATTTCACAACACATCAATATTTATATTCAAATAAATATTCATTCTCTTATTTTATCAAAATAATATTTATTCATGAAGTTCCCGGTTCTTACACCCCCCCTTATAAAAATTCCGTCCTCAGAATTGGTTACAAGGTTACACGAATAAATGAGGATAATCCCTTTGCATTTTATCTTCTAATTCTCACGTGGCCTCCTCGGCATCTTGGTTTCGCCAAAGTACTTTACAAAAGATATACTTTTATTCCTTAATGTCTGTTTTTTCCTATCTAATATCTGGACAGGAATTTTTTTCATATGCTAGATTCTTCTCTACTTGAATGGGCTAGTAAGAAATCACGTGTTTGTAGTCAGGCTTGTACAGACGCAACACGAAGATGTGAAACACGTTATGAATGTGCTTCAACTCAGGTGGTAGTGCAACTTTATACGCCACTTCACCCACTCGCTTCAGTATCTCGAATGGTCCTATGAATCGCGGACTCAATTTTTCCTTCTTACCGAATCCTATTTTCCCTTCCAGGGAGATACTTTTAAGAAAACGTGACTTCCAACTTCAAAGTCGCGGTCCTGACGATGCAAGTCTGCAGACTTTTTCTGGCGATCTTGTGTCGCTACTAGTCTAGCTTTTATCACTTTCACCACATCTGCGATTTGTTGAACTAATTTCGGCCCTAACATCTTTCGCTCTCTGACTTCATCCCAACACAATGGTGTTCTATACTTTCTCCCGTAAAAGAGCTTCGTACGGTGGCATGCATATACTCGTATGATAACTATTATTGTATGCAAATTCTACTAGGGTTAGTTGATTATCCTAACTTCCTTTGAAGTCCATCACGCAAGTTCTAAGCATGTCCTCCAGAGTTTGTATCGTTCGCTCACTTTGCTCGTCTGTCTGCGGATGATAAGCGGTACTTAACCTCAATTTTGTTCCCATCCTTTCTTGCAAGCTCTTCTAGAATTTTGACGTGAAGCGCGGATCTCAGTCAGAAACAATCGATATCGGCAGTCTATGTCATGAAACAATTTCTTTTATGTACAGATTGGCTAACTGATTCAAACTATATCAGATCTTGATCGGTAGAAAATGAACCATCTTCATTAGTCGATCTACTATAACCCAAATGGCATCAAAACCTTTCTGCGTGACTGTAAGTGCCCACCATAAAGTCCATCTTAATGTGCTCCCACTTCCACTCTAGTATTTCAATGGTAAAGTAGACCTCTCAGCCTCTGGTGCTCTACTTTGACCCGTTGACACGTAAGACATCTACTAACACACTCCTTGATTTCTCGTTTCAAATTGGGCCACCAAAAATGTTTTCTCAAATCCCAGTACATCTTCGTGCCTCCTGGATGAACGAAATACATCGTGTTGTGTGCCTCGTGCAAAATTTCTTCCCTCAATTCGGTTAACCGCTGGCACCCACACTCTCCCTTCTAATCTTAAAATACCGTCTCTATCCATCTTGATTTTTCTTCCTCATTTTTTGTGATTCTCTTCCTGATTTTCTCGCATTCTTCATCCTTTCTTGTGATTCCTTTATTTCTTGTTCAACAAGGTCGGATGAGCTTCTACTACAAACAATCTCTCTTCAACCTTTCCGGTCCCTTCACTTCTTATCTCCAATTTTCCATTTCCCTTATTAACTCCTCCGGAGTTGTCAAATGAAATAACCTCTCCCTTCCCTTCCTACTTAGTGCGTCGACCACTACATTCGCCTTCCACCGGGGTGATAAAGAATATCGCAGTCATAATCCATAATTAATTCTAACCACCTTCTTTGACGCATGTTCAGCTCCTTCTATGTGAAGAATTATATTCAGACTCTTGTGGTCCATGTATATCTCACATTTTCTCCGTACAAATAATCATGCCCTCCAAATCTTTAACACAAAAAACTACCTGCCTCTAACTCTAAGTCATGAGTAGGGTATCGTTTTTCATAAGCCCTATTCCTAATTCGTCGTGATGCATACGCAATGACTTTTCCATGTGCATTTAGCACACATTCCTCTATGTGACACATCACTATACACCACAAATCCTCTCGTATCATCTGGTAATTGATAATACAGGCGCATTGACTCAATCTCTTTTTTAGCTCTTGAAAATTTCCTCACATTGTCCGTCTACACGAACTTCACCGTCTTCCTCGTTAAATTGGTCAACGGGGGTTGCTATCTTAGAAAAAATCCTTGATAAATCTTTGATAGTACCCATCTAACCCTAAGAAACTTCTCACTTCAGTTGGCAGTCTTCGGTTGATCCCAATTATCACTACTTCCACTTTCGCAAGGTCTACTAAAATCCATCCTTATCACCACGTGTCCGTAAGAATTAAACCCTTCTTCATCCAAAATTCGCATTTGGAAAACTTTGCGTACAACTTCTCTTTCCTTAGGCCTCTAAAACCATCTTCAGATGTCGGGTGTGTTCTCCTCCATCTTGAGTAGATTAGTATATCGTCGATGAAAACTACTACGAATTTATCAAGAATGGATTGAAGACTCTGTTCATCAAGTCCATAAATGCTGGCGGAGCATTCTTTAACCTGAATGGCATTACCAAAATTTCAAAATGTCCGTAACGAGTTCGAAACGCCATCTTTGATATATCCTCTTCCCGTACCTTCAACTGGTGATAACCCGTTCATAAATCTATATTCGAGAAACACTTAGCTCCCTTCAGTTGATCAAAAAGGTCGTCTATCCTCGGTAATGGATCTATTCTTAATCATCACTCTGTTCAATTCTCGATAATCAATACAGAGCCTCATCGATCCATCCTTCTTCTTTACAAACAACACTGGTGCTCCCCAAGGAGACACACTCGGGCGTATGTAACCCTTATCTAGCAACTCTTGCAATTGTATCATCAATTCCTTCATTTCTACTGGCTCCATACAGTATGGGGCTTTCGAAATCGGTGCAGTTCCCGGTGCTGAGTCTATTACAAATTCGATTTCTCTGTCTGGCGGAAGACCAAGTAGATCGTTCGAAAATACATCTTAAAATTCTCTTACTATGGATATATCCTTAATTTATACTCCCTTTTTCCGAGTGTTAACAATGTATGCTAGGTAACCTACACATCCTTTCTTATCAATTTATCGGTCTGCATCATCGTTAGGGAACATGATTGCTTAAGCGATGAGCTACTATAAAACACCACCTTAGACTTATCCGGAGTCTAAAGGTTCCTTTTATCCTAACAGTCAATAATCGCAACATGGTTATACAACCAATCCATTCCCATTATTACGTCAAACTCTCCCAATCTTATTGGGATTAAGTCTATGCTTAGTTCATGATTTCTAATATTTACACGATAATTTCGATAAATATATTCTATAGGGATTACTTCCTTATTTGCAACTTCTATGTTCAAGGGATTTCCTAATTGTTCTCGAGGTAAATTAAGTCGACTAGCAAATTCCTCAGATACAAAAGAACAGGTGGCACCCGAATCAAATAATACATATGCATTTATATCATTGATCGGGGTGATACCTGACACAACGTCCTTCGTAACTACTTCATCTTGGACAGTCATATTAAACGTTTTAGAGAGTTGGGGTTGGATGGCGTTGGTCCGCCAATCATCAGTTTTTCGCTTCCTCCTTGCTGGCTGCTTCCTCCGCTTCTCCCTTTCCTTGGGCAATCCTTAATCAGGTGATCCGCCAAACCACAAGCGAAATAACCTTTAATCTTCTTTGGCTTTGGGAAGTTGGGCAAAATATGCCCCTCTTGTCCACAGTTGTAACATACATTGTGCCCTTTCCAACACTTGCCCTGGTGATACCTCCCACACTTCGGACATCCTTATGCCTTCTTCTTAAACTCTCCATGAAACTTCCTCACTTGATTGTTAAAATTGTTGTTGTTGTTGTGTTCTTCTTCTTGTGACAACTCAAGAAATTAGACAATTTATTAAAATCTTAAATGATGGATTTAAGGTCAAATAATAGACCTAGACAGAAAATAAGTGTATGCGTTTGACATTTTTGGGAAGCAATTTTGAGGATTTCAAAATTATAAAGGATTTTGGTGAATTATTCAGGATTAAGTGTATACGTGAATATGTTATGTGTATATGGTCATTTATGTGTTCAAAATGTGGTTAATGGTCAAGGTTTGACCAGATAAATTTTATCAGTGTCAAACCCTAAGTATATTAAGAACGTCAATGTTCAATTAGAAAGCCCTAGCAATGGATAAGAAACCCTAGAAATCGATTTTAAAACCCTAATTTTGTTCCGAGAATTCGAAACCCTAATTCAAAAAATTGAAAACCCTAGTTTGGGAATGCAAATACTGGTATAAGGTTTAAATATTATTAATGATAACCTAATTGGGGATAACCCTAATTGATTTAGAAAACCCTAATTTTTGGATTAGAAACACTAATTTATAATTAGGAAAAACCTGATTGTTAGTGTAATAATTTTAATGTTAATTAGGAAACATTAATCCTAATTTTCAAGTTATAAATAATTAGAAAACCCTAATCTAATTAGGAAACCTAATTTCTAAAATAGAAAGATTATTTTTCTATTTAAAACCCTAATTCTTCGGTTATAAACCCTAATTGTTCCGTTTGAAATCTTAAGATACAATTATGGACTTAACTAATAAAATTAGCAATTTTAATTAGAAAATATTAATCCTAATTAGAAAGCTTGAATTATGATTTAGAAATTTTAATATAATTAGAGAATCCTAATTATAATTTAGAAATATTAATTTTCTATTTTGAAAACCAATTTGGAAGTCTTAGAAATAAATTTGTAAAAGTCTAAGGGTTAAAACCTAAACCCTAAGGGTTGAACCCTAAACCCTAAAGGTTTGGACAATTAACATGTATGCCATTAAAACTAAAATCAAAATGACTAAAGTACCCTTTTTATATTTTTATAAGGTAGCCTGCAAATCTTGCTATATCTTTGGTTGTTCACCAACCCTAGCCCTAACCATGTGACTAATTTAATACATATCAGCCATCTAGATTTCTAAATACATTGAATCATATCATATGTATGGATTAAAGAGAGAGAAAGTGCCACTTTAGTTCTCATTTTTCTCCCAAGACCTTCTCTCTCTAAAATTCGGGAATGGGGAGTGTTAGAGAGTGAGGAGATAAGTCATGATCATATCTTAACTCTCAAAGATCAGATCATCAAGGATTGGTTCAAGAATCAAAGCCTAATACATATAAAAAACCTAAACCTAGAATTCTTTTGATTTGATGTTGAATGTTGTTAATTGGTTAAAGTTATGTTAGAGTGTGTCATTTGAAAATCTGGGTTGCCAAAACTTAGATCAATATCATTTAGATGCTCGAAATTAAAGTTTATAAAAATCTGGAAAAGTGAAAAAATAGGGCCTGACAGCCTAATGTCAGGGCCACTAGATCTTTACCTGTTAGTTGTTTAGTGTGATAAGTTAAATTTATTCTTTGACATGTCGATTATGATCTAAAACTGAAATTAGGGTCAGATCATATGTATATTGAAAGATATAAGAGGTCAAAGTACGTTGACTGACATTGACCAACTAGTTTCTGGGTAGCCCAGAAACCTAGAATGGTCCGACAGTTATTTTTGATACCCTAGATCTTGCTATGGTTTAATTTTTGGGCCAAGTTGTTGTATTAATGTTGTACTCTGCCATATGGACTACATATATAAGCTTTTATATCACCTAAATGCTTAACAAAATCAAAGTTATACCAGGTCAAACCTGGGTTGACCATCTGTCGATGAACATTTCTGGGTTTTCCAGAAATGTTCAAGAGCAGTTGTTGTGGCCTAGTTTGACCGCCCGAGATCTCTTTAATATGTTGATGATAAACTGGTTTAAGGTTGTATACATGTACCTTGACATCTTTACTTCATGATTGAAACTTTATATCTTACAAAGCAAGCTCAGGATGCAAGTTATTAAGATCATAAGTGGACAACTCGGACTGTTCTTCATTTCTGGAAAACCCAGAAATGAAGAACAGCTTCTGACAAGTATTTTGAGAGCTTAGATCTCTCAGTTAAGTTATTATTTGGTCATGCAATCAGTTTGTAGTAGTAGTATTACATATGTACTATATATTTGATGCCATAGACTGCCTAGAAAACACTAAGAGCTAAGATCAAATGATGGTCAAACCAAGCCCCTTGACGTCTGACATGAATTCTGGGTTTGGACTCAAGAACACGAAGAACACAATCAGCGACAGTTTTGTCACTAAAGCCACCTTTAGCAACACTTAAATTTGAAAATTAATTATTTTAATTAATAAATAGATAAAAAGTAGTTTTTAATTATTAAAAAACAAAATAAATTCCTAAATTTTTTTTAAAGTCTGAAAATTATTTTTTAATTATTTTGAGTATATTTCATAAATATTTAATTTTTGGAATATAAAAGGTATTTAATTTATTTAATTAATATTAAATAAATTAGTTAAAAATGATTTTAATACATGAAAAATCATATTATGGTATAAGAAAATATTTTAAGTTATTTTTAATAACTTTTGATATTTTTTGATGAATTTTATTAATAAATTTATATTAATGTGATTAATTTATTTAATGATATATAAATAAATTATGGGAAATTTGAATTAATAATTTAAAAATCATAAAAATGATTTAAAGGTTAGAAAAATATTTTGAGTTAAAATATAGCTTTTGATATTTTTTCATGAAAATATTAATATTTTAATATTAATAGAAATTATTGGATAATGATTTAATTGTTTAAAAATCATAAGGTATTAAAAATACTTTTTGATATTATAAATATATTATAATATTATATTTTTTTATTAATATTTAATATTAAATAAAATTAATGATAAAAGAATTATATGTATTTAAATTTATAAATACGATTCTAATGATTGAAAATTCATGATAAATGGTAATAATTATCTGAAAATTATTACGAGCTTATGAAAATATTTTGACTGATAATAAATTATCTAAGATAATGGTTAAGTGTTCAGCCAGAGTTAATTGAACTTAAACTCGAGAATTATCCGACTAGACCATCAGGATATTAGAATTTTGTCAGATTCAACTCAGACTTAAATAGTCTGACTTGATGCTAAGTTTTATGTGTTGTGATGATAGGGTTATGTGTTATGTGTTTAGGTTATTCTATGTACATATATATAATAGTATTATATTATGATGATATTATTCTAATTTGTATATCGATATTATGTATATATTAGCTCTTCAGTCAAAGCTTATTAAAATGCGTAACGATAATCAACGAAACAAGCAAGTTTTTTTTAACTGTACCTAGAGTTGTTTTATTCAGATATGATGGTTAATCAATAATTTCTATATCTAAGAATTATAGAATTGTACTCTGTACATATTGCATATATAAGTCAGGTATTAAAGACTGATCACCTTCATTACCATTCGGTCCAGATATATTTGACCATGTTCAATACTTGTTCGGTCAAAAGTTTGTTTGTGCTAATTCATAACTATATTGTTGAATTATAGCCAACTTATTATTCAGACTCTTTCAATCATGATATATCCTCAAATAAATTATACTTGCTGGGCAAACATATGCTCACCCTTGCTATCATGATAAACATTACAGATTAAGGCGAATACGTCGGATACAAGGAAAGGTTAAAGATAATTACAGTGTTAGTTTATGTGTGCAGCTAAATTTGTAACAGTAATGTATGATATATCTTTGTATGTCAGCTAGGATAATGAATTGTGTATAAGTTAAGGTTACTCGACCTTGGGGAATAGTGTGTAATATTTAATGTATAAACAATTCATTTATATCTTTCGCAATAGTTTTAGAATGATTGTACCAGATCCGTGGTGATTTAGGACCCGAATTTGGGGCTGTCACAGTTCTCCCACTTTTTTTTCCTAAATTACTCCCTCCGCTACGCTTACTCCATGACTATCTCCTCCTATGCTCTTACCCTTCTTCTCTTTTATACAGACTTAAAGCTTCCTTCCTCCATCTGTAATAATGGCCTTCTCTAGCAATGTCGTAAAAGAATTGATCTGAGAGAACTGACACCTTATTGAACAACAAAGGCTTAAGTCCTTGTTCAAAACGTCTAGCTTTCCTTCTTCATCTACCACCCGATGTTCAGCAAAACGGGCCAGTTCATTGAACTTAGACACGTATTGTGCCACGTCATATATCCTTGCTTAAGTTCTAAGAACTTTACCTCCATCTTATTTTTTATGCTCTTCGAAAAATAATTCTCGAAGAACAGAGTCTTGAATCTCTCCCAAGTACTATCCCTTCCCGCTCTGCTGATTTGCCTCCACCAGTAGTTTGCTTTGCCTCTCATCATATAGGTTGCAAAATTCGTCTTCTGGTCTTCACCTACACGAGCGATGGTGAAAGCCTCTCCATCTTTGATCCATGTCTGAGACACGATCGGATCTGTAGTGCCTACGAATTCTGGAGGTCCTAAACTCCTAAAATCCTTAAAGCTTATGACTTGAACCACTTGGGGAACGGGTGGTACTAGTTCATTTCTTCACCTAAAAGCTTCCCTAACAAATCTACCATCCTCATATCGGATCTAATGGTCCCTCTATCATTAACCGACTCTTCTAGTGCAATTATTCTACGTCTGGGCAGCATTTTTCTGCATCATAAATTTCATTTTATTATCTAATTGTTACTTAAATATTTCTCAAATAAAAGGAATAAATTTTATAACACGTGTCTGAAATAAGATCAATTATATGTATGCCAAATAATTACATGATCCTTTCTAGCATACTTCTATAAATGAAACATCATTCCCCTCTTATATCAAAAGACAGGGACAACACCACATATTACCCCTAGTTTTTTAAAAAACTTGAGGGTTTACAACTATCTATCTTATACATAAGACTGAGATTTCAATAACAACACGATTAAAAACACATAAATAAATACAATACTATAAACAATAAGTTCTAACACCTAGACTCAATCTATCATCCCGCGCTCCACGGCGCTCTGGTACTCTTTGAGTGATGTGCACCACCAACTCTCGACTTATGTGTGTCGGGTCTGTCCTGATCTGTCAGGTAGTGATTCAACCCATCGATCAATCTCTCCATGTGGTACGCACTGCATAGCCCTTCTTGTATCTTCCTTCTCTGACACAACCTCATCTTAGATCATTTGCCCTATCATTGGCTTCCTCAATTCTCCGAGACGTGAATTCTATCCATCACATCTATCTCTACTGAATATGTAAAGCCCCCAAATCGGGTACTTGAAACCCGAACCGATGCTTCACGATACCATTTCTATGAGTGGAACAATATACATAATATAACAATATATAAATAAACTTAATTTACATAATTATCAGAATCTAGCTCCCAAGTACGTGACCTTAAATCATTCATTACATAGCATGATAGATATATATAACAGTATCTTAATAAAGTTAACTATTACACAAAATAACATTGCATTCATTCAGCAACCTTTCCTTTTCCCTTGTTCTTAGCAGAGCCTTCAGGTTGTTCACATTTAGTTGAAAACATTTAAATTAATCAAGGATAAGCATTTGAGTGCCCAACAAGTAATAATAATTATAAATATTAACTGAAAGGATTAAATGTTTTCTTTGTACTACCCTTCTACAACAACTCAATAGTTGTGAAGTAATCTGAACCGATAATAATAACATAACAACTCTCTATCAAATTTTTGAAATTACGTATTGACTATATATAGGGTTAAGGTGACATACTATGAACATTGTTTTCAATTTTCAAAAGGTTAAACAGAACTTCATCTGTAAACCGTCATAACTTACGGGCACGGGGGGTGATCAGCCCGTTATGCCCTGTATTGATCAATACTACATGCAAGAACGATGGTATCGTTCACTCTGTCCAACTTGGGTGCATAAAAGTTTTCCTGTAAAAGGGATGTTCATATTTGTCGGGGTTCCAAACCATAGCAATTCGGTTGGATAATAGTAAAGTTTTATCTTATTCAACAATAATCTATAATTCAACATATATATATATATATATATATATATATATATATATATATATATGGGTAATTAACAAAGATGTATCAACATGTGAATAAATACAATGTTTATCAAAGTGGGGACACTTGTATAACCATATATAGAAATTAACGAATAGAATATATATCTGAATTACCATATACTAACATGTTGATAATCAATGATCGGATATATATATAACAACAGGGTTAATAAGCTAGCATAATACTAATATTATTCTGAAACATTCTTACTAATGTCCATTGCATAAAGAAAATGGGAAGGTAGGATACTTTCCTAGTACGCTGCTTACAATTTACAACTTAGTTTATCTTTTATGTAATCACCTATCAGTAATAAGATCATTTTACTGATTAGTATAACATATCGTAACACATAATACTGCCTATTGCAGTCAGCACATAACTAATCACATTGCCACACATGTCCAATAGTCATTGAATCACAAACAAACATTACTAAAGTCAAAATATCTAAGTCCAGATCAATTTCTGAAATATGTCGGTGTACCGACAGATTTATCGGTAATTATCGAGTCTAAGACTCTAATATGAAGTTCAATATCTGTAAGTACCAGTCATATGACTTAATAATATTTTTTAAACAGTTATTATAATTTATCATGAATTTTTAAATACTAAAATCATTATTAAATGATTTAAATATCAAATAATTCTATTATCATTAATATTTAATTAAATTAAATTATTAATAAAACCATTACCAAAATATTAAAGTTATTTATAATAACTCAAAATAATTTTAAAACATTTATATTACCCTTAAATGATTTTTAAAATATTTAAAATCATTTTTAAACATTTACCATTAATATTAAAATATTAATGTACTATTTACCAAAATATTAAAAGTCATTAAGTATAACTTAAAATATTTTTAATTTATTTATATACTTTTTAAATGATTTGTAAGTTAATAAAACCTTTTTTAAACTACTTATTTAATATATTTATTAAATAATTTTAATATCATTAATAATAAATAAATATTATTAATACTAAATTATTAATGAAATTATCCTTTAAATATTTTAAGTTATATTTTATAACTTAAAATATCTTTAAACACTTTATTTTTATTTGAAATGATTTTAATATTAATATAATTTTTAAACTAATTTATTTAATATACTTATTAAATAACCTTAACATCATTAATAATAATTAATTAATGAAATTTACCTTTAAATATTGAAAGTTATATTTATAACTTAAAATATTTTTAAATATCTTATTATTATTTAAAATTATTTTTAATACAATAAAATTTTTAATTTATTTATTTAATTCATTTATTAAATAACTTAATTATCATTAATATTAATTTATTAATAAATTTCATCACAAAATATTAAAAGTCATTAAAAAAACTTAAAATATTTTCTTATATCATAATATAATTTTAAATGATTTTTCATGTATTAAAATTATTTTTAAATAATTTATTTAATTTAATAATTAAATAAATTAAATACCTTTAATATTTCAAAAATATTAAATATTTATGAAATATATTAAAAATAATTAAAAACTAATTTTTAGACTTTAAAATAATTTTTAATAATTTATTTTGTATTTTTAATAATTAAAAACTAATTTTCTATAATTATTTAATAAAAATATAATTTTTATAAATAAATTGTTGCTAAAGACCACCTATAGCGACGGAACCGTAGCTATAGGTGTCTTCATGTCCATCTTCAAATCCAAACTCATGTGCAGTTATCGTTTGTACTACTTTGACCAAGTGTTATTCTTAATCTGTAATGATTCAAGGCATGCTTGTGGTCAGATCTTATAGTGTTAGTGTAGATCTACATGTTCCAGGAACAATCATGGCCAACAAGCATAAATTGAGGGAGATCTAAGCCATCAAAGTGGCTGTCAGAGGCTGTTCTTCATTTCTGGGTTACCCAGAAATGAAGAACAGTTCATGTAGCCTACTTTGGGCTTCCACAACTTGTGATATAAGTGTTGTTTTTGTGATCTAAAAGTTCCATCTTTTGGACAACATGTGAGACTACAGATTTATTACAAAACATAACCATATCAACAATAAATCAAGCAGATGAGATCCGGTCAAACCCTGTCAGGCAACACATTCAAATGTTTTTTAGGTTACCCAGAAAATAGAAAATGTGTTCGACCTGGCTAGTTTGACCGGCTGTTAAACCCATATTTTTTTCATTTATTGATATTAAGACATGATATTGTATTCTATCTAACATACTATAACCCTATTATAACAATATTTAAAAAACATGTATAACCTGTAAGATCAAAGCCCATAAATAAGCTTTCAGACCGACCTGGGGATATCTGGGTTACCCAGAAACTTTGCAAGTCATGGTCGACCAACACAGTTTGACCTTCCATAACTTGCAATCTATATACGATCTAAGCCTGATTTCAAGCTCAGATCAAAGAGCACATATCAGACTACAACTACAAACTTTCAAAACACAAAACTCATTAAAGATTATAGAGAGATCAAGTCTGACATTCGGTTGTCAGAACACAAAACAAAATTTTCCAGACTTTGTAAATCTTCAAATCCGAGCCTCTAGATGTTATGGATCTAACATCTAGCAACCCAGATCATCATTATACACTATATATAACATGTTTAACACAAAAATTTTAACATCTAACAACATATCAATGGTCAGATTCTTGGGTAGGGTTTATACCTTCTATGATTAATTTCTGATTCTGGCTTCTGATTTTGGTATATGTATTAGTGGGGCTTGATTATGTGACTGATATGCTACCAAATTTCGTGGGTTTTATAGAGAGAGATAGAGAGGCTCAAGGATGAGAGTTGTGCAATATTAGGCTACCAAATGATTTTTTTTCTCTCCAATCTATATATACAAGTGGTGGATGCATGAATTAGATGAGGTTGCTTGGTTTGCTGGATATATAAGGTCACATGGGGTTGTTGGATTTGGTGAACAACTTCACCTAATGTCAAAACCTACTTGTTAGCTTCAATTATATAAGAGGGGCAAATTGGTCTTTTAGCTTGAGAATTTAATGGCATAAATGTAAACTTGGCAAACCCATAGGGTTTAACCCTAAGGTTTAACATAAAGCATTTGTAGGATTTTCAATTGGTTTGCACAAAAATAAATTTTAGTTTCTAAAATTTGTAATTAGGGTTTTCTTAATTAGATTAGGTTAATAATTACGTTATACATTAAAATTAGGGTATTATTTACTAATTATAATTAACCTTGCTAAATTTAGTAATTAGGGTTTATGATTTTGATAATTAAGGTTACCAAATTATCATTAGGGTTAACAGTTTGCAATTAGGGGTTCTAAATACATTAAACATGAACATTATGGTTTAAAGTCTACTAATTAGCATTCAACTGTCTAAATTAGCAATTAGGGTTTCCCAATTAGACAGTTAGGGTTCCACATATAAAAATTAGAGTTTATAAACATTAATTAAGGTTTTCAAAAATTAGGGTTTTCCTTAATTAAGGTTAATATCTATAATTCTAGTCATTAATCACACTATCTTGATTATATAATAATCTTGTACTCTAATTTGAGTTTCAAATTAGGGTTTCCCACAGTAATACTAGGGTTCGACATAATACACCATAACTGTCCAACCACTGTAAGTCCACATACATATTTATAGCAGTAAAAAATTAAAATATAATTAATATTTATATTATTCTCATTCTTTGATGAAAATCCAAAATTAGAGTTTGGATTCCATATCTGATTTATCTGTCATACTTAACATTAGTTAACTTAATAATCTGTACCAAAATTCATATAATTAATTATTATAATTATTTTAAAAATCATTTCATATCTTATTTAAATATAATAATTATATTTTTATGGAAAATAATTAATAAAAACATTTCTACTATACATTTAATTATTATAGGAATATAATTTATAATAATCAATAATTCTAACATAAAAATTATTTGCAATAATTCATGTAATAAATATATCTTATTTATCACACATATATACACACTTTGATTTATACATATTTCCCATATTAATTTTAATAAATAAAAAAAAATTATACGCAAAATTTCTGATTTATTTGTATAAAAAATCGGGTTGTTACATTCACCCTCCGTTATAAAGATTCGGTCCCCGAAATCACCGTTTTAAAACCTATACATACAAGGGTACATAGCATACACAATCATTGCAAGTAGATCTCGATCATAATTTGATCGAACTGATCTTTAACTATTCACATAAAGCTTGTCTATCTGATTAAACGGGAATTTAATTTCTAAAAGAACTCAAATTTCTCCTTCAAAATTTCTTTATAAAGTAATTTACTATATATATATATATGAAAATCATACATAATAAAATAAAAGTTAAATGAATAATACCTGGAGTTCCATTGTCACCTGCCGCCGTATCTTTGACCGTCATGTTGTAGACCCTTGCAGTAGATTTTGTACGACCTCAACTTTTATGAATAAAGATGAATTTTCTATAATTATAATTTTTTGAATATTATGGAATGAATTTGATATAATGTTATAGTTGTAGGTAATAGTTATAAATTTTGCAAAGTATGCAAGTTATTATATAATATTCGATTGGTCGGGGAATATTCTTTTTAACAGGAAATATTCATACGACGGCAAAATCATTGGTGGACCTCACAACAGAATTATTATCGGATTGAGTAAACGACAAAAATATTTTATGAAAATAACGACGAAAGTTTTATCATTAACTGTTGAAACACCCGATGTTAAAAGTACAGGAATACGCGTGGTTGCATAGTAGCACACAATATTGATTATTGATGCTTACGTGAGAAGTCACTCAGTTTTGTTCAATTATTACTTCAGTAATTGTTGCATAATATCTCACGTTAATTGATTCAATTATTGTCGATATTTTATATATTATTAAATCAATAATTGAGACGACGAAGTTATTAATAATTATTTACAATATTAACGATGTCTAGATGTTCTATCAAGGAGTGGTTTGGTCACCTAATTGCGTGCCAATAGGGAGAAATCCTTATTGGAAAGCCCCCTCTTTCCTGGGAATGACCTGGTCGATTAATAGTGTGAATTATAATAATGATGATGAAGTTTTGTTTTATTAGTATTATTAATGTAATAAAACAGAAAAGCTTTTTATATAAAATATAATACTTTTATAAAGTTATTCATTTTATTAGACTATAAATAGAATATATTATTTATTATGCATAGTGTTTTGCATAATAAAATCTTTTTATATAAAATAGAATACTTTTATAAAGTTATTCGTTTTATTAGACTATAAATAGAATATATTATATTTTATTATGCATAGTGCCTGCATAGTGTTTTCATAGTAAAATCTTTTTATAAAACAGAATACTTTTATAAAGTTATTCATTTTATTAGATTATAAATAAAATTATTATATTTTATTTAAAAGATTTTGTTTTACTAGAATATTTTATAGTAAACTAATCTGGACCGTCCGTTTAAAAGTAAATCAATCTTGACCGTTCAGGAATTAGTTACTATCCAGTCCATTCTCCTATAAATAGAAGCTCATTCCTTCATTATTTTTTACGAATTCACTGAAACTCTAGAGAGAGAAACTATAGAGAGAAATAAGAAAAGTATTCTGCTACTTCACTACTCCTATATCTAGTTGTTCTATGGTAAGGGGTATTATTTCTTTCTTTCGTCTTCATGAAGAGAACTTCTGTTATTCCATTCTTTGTTATTATGTTGGAATAACCTGTCTATGCGAAGTACCGCATACGTGGTGAAATTCTTCTGTTATTCCATTCTTTATTATTATGTTGAAATAACTTGTCTATGCGAAGTACCGCATACATGGTGAAATTCTTCTGTTATTTCATTCTTTATTATTCTATTGGAACATCTTGTCTGTGCGTTACGCATGACCTGATTCTGTTATTTATTATTCTGTTGGAACATCCTGTCTGTGCATTTACGTATGACCTGGTTCCGTTGTTTATTAATCTGTTGAAATATCCCGTCTGTGCGTTTATATTATGTTGAAAGTCATCTGTGGCCTGCAGTGCATAGATTGACTTGGTATGATTATGACCAGGGATTATTCGGTATAATCATGACCGTAATGTTACAAATGATGTGGTAAAAGTCCTCATTGGCCCGTAGTGAATTGATGGACAGTTGTTGGCATGATCATGACTATTGATGAATACATGAATATCCTTGGCTCGTAGTGCATGGATAATTTATGGTTGTGATACTAATGAATATCCTTGGCTGTAGTGCAGGGATGATGTGGATTATTTATTAAGCCGAGTCCCAGCGATAAAAGTGATGAAAAGCCTTTTAAATCATAAAAGATAATAGATTTTATTCTCTACTTGACTCTTTTAATGGATTACTTATTTTGCTGCAGTTAAACTTGATGTTTGTTATATTGTATCAGTTTAACACTGTTGAAGGCTAACGATAATTTAGTCTGTATTATCTTAGTCATAATATTTCTTACTAGGCTAGTTGAGCTCACCCTTTTACTTTCATTGTTCTCTTTAGGAAATGAGAACGTAGCAGGGACTAGTCAGGGAACGGAGTGACGATCCAGATAATAGCATTAGTAGTCCTCATTATTCTGTTAAATAGTGTGATAATAAATGTAATGAGGACTCAATTGAGTGTGGATATTGTCTAGATGACAATATTTGTATTAAAACTCACAGCATATGTTTTGTCGTATTTTACACGAATGTTGTATAATTAAGTTGTATTTGAATTTTGTACCATATATTTGGCGACTCAAGATGGGTGATGTATGCCTATTTTGGGGGCTTTAAAGATTTTATTGGCTTGCTCGATGACGTAGGTCTCGTGATTGCTAAAGTTTCGTTGCTCTTGCCTGTATTTACATTCCATGCCTCCGTTCTCCTCTTCGGACAATCCTTCACCTTGTGCTTAGTCGATCCGCATAGAAAACACCCATTGCCCATTCTTGGATTGCGGCAGTTGGGAGAGATATGGCCCTCCTGCCCGCACTTATAGCATACAAACTTTCTTTCAGACATTTTCCAGAGTGGTTCTTTCCATAGTTTCCACACTGCATAACTTGCTTCTTAACTCCTTCCTGCTTCACCTGAACACTTCCAAAATTGCTCCCCTTCATTTTGCTACTACCACTTCTACTTCCACTATTAACTTCCGTCTTCCCAGCTTCTTCGACCTTACTCTTGTTCTTTCTCTCCTTGTTGTAGAGGCTCATGGCCTCACTCCCCTCTTCCATAATTATAGCCTTTTCTATGAGTGCTGTAAATGTAGGAATCTGCAACACCGCCACCTTGTTATAGAGCCAAGGTTTTAATCCCAGCTCAAACCTTCTAGCTTTCCTAGCCTCCGTATCAACTTGATACGGAGCAAACCTAGCCAACTTATTGAATTTTGCGGCATATTCTGCAATTGACATATCCCCTTGCTTCTACTCCAAAAATTTCACCTCCATCCTAGCTTGCATACTTGATGAAAAATAATTTTCTGAAAACAAAGTCTTAAACCTAGCCCATGTAACTACACCTTCTCCTGTCCTTGCCTGATTCGCTTCCCACCAAAAATTTGCCTCACCCTTCATCACGTAGGTGGCAAAAGCAGTCTTTTGCCCCTCAGCTACCCTAGCTATCATGAATGCTTTTTCAATCTCTTTAACCCAAGTTTGGGCTTCTACAGGGTCAGTTGCACCTTTAAATTTTAGCGGTCCCACAGCCTTGAAATCTTTAAAGTTCGCTAAGCGGTTGTCCGGCTGGTTCCCTGCGGCGGGAATTCATTGCTGCATATCTTGTGCTACCATGTTTGCAGAGTGCTGCATCTGGTCTGCTTGTTGTTGTCCCTCAACGTTATTGACAGATTCTTCTGCCCTTTGATTTTGAGTTTGACGTTTTGGCGGCATTATCTGGTTAAGTAAAACCATAAATTATTCTTTACATTCTAAATCTTATCATATAAGTTTATTATATTAAACTTGTTTCATTACTCAAACTTAGATTCATATTCATTTAGCGAATATTTTACATAGCATAGCACATACTGCTTTAAACATCAGCTATCCCTTTGTGACCACAAAAGTCGAGATTTACAGTCTTGACTAATACAAAAGTTGGGAACATTACATTACACATACATACTTATCATATATACATTAAACAGACCTATACAACAGAACCTATACTACCTATTCACTACGCCCTTTTCTTGGACAACCTTTCGCCCGATGACCTTCTATCCCACAGATAAAACATGCTCCTGGTTTTATTTGGGACAATATAGAGTGGTGTGTCCCTCATAGCCGCAAAGATAACATATTCTTTTCCCTTTTTTCTTATCTATTTTTCCTAAGTCACGATCTTCTATCTTTCTTTTCCCCTTCTTGCTTAGAGCTGCACACGATGTGTTACTTGTGACTCCCTTCTGATCAATTTGGATTTTAAGCTTATCTTGTTCTTCCATTATTTTTATTAACGCCTGACACAGTTGACTATTTAACAACTTTTCTATTTTCCACAGTTTTTCTAGAGAAGAAACCTTGTTCCTCAGATCCTGCACCTCCGTTGATGCTTGATCAGTTTCAACTTTAGTGTCCGAATCACTATCTGTCAACTCCACCATCTCCGGATCTGGTATTACGTTTTCCAAAATAACCACCTCGTCTGAGTTAGTTTCATTGCGAGCCTCTATTTCAGCTATTGGCTTCGATATTAGCTCGGGTGTATGGATTTGATCCTTCTTCATGCTATAAGCATATAACAAGCCTTTTCCACCAGACATCTACACACATAAATTATCCTGATTAACATATAATATATAAACACAACAATTAATAGTTTTTATAAATTATCTTTTATTTTGTTTGACGACGAATTTATTCAATTCATCTTTTTTAAACTCTATATGAGTTATTTGTATTTTCAACATTTCCCTCTATTATAAGGTTATAGCCTAAGGTCTACCCCACCTAAGGTTTTTACCCTAAGCTCTGATACCAACCTGTAAAGCCCCCAAATCCGGGTACTTAAAACCCGAACTCGGTGATTTACGATACCATTTCTATGAGCGGAATAATACTAATAATAATAACAATAATATAAATATTAAAATTAATTTACATAATTATTAGAATCTAGCTCCCAAGTACATGACCTTAAATCATTCATTACATAACATGATAGATAATATATAACATTGTCTTAATAAAGTTAACTATTACACAAAATAGCATTGCATTCATTCAGCAACCTTTCCTTTTTCCTTGTTCTTAGCAGAGCCTTCAAGTTGTTCACATTTAGCTGAAAACATTTATATTAAGCAAGGATGAGCATTTGAGTGCCCAACAAGTAATAACAATTATAAATATACCTGAAAGGATTACATATTTTCTTTGTACTACCCTTCTACAACAACTCAATAGTTGTGAAGTAATCTGAACCAATAATAACATAACTACTCTCTATCA
>JAINUV010000209.1:0-76736 GCA_020205505.1 Panax japonicus
AACTTCAATAATTCACAATAAATAGCCCTTTTATCAGAAAAATTCGGTTTTTATGTCATTCTATAAGAAATTCAATTCTCTACAACTTTGCAGAAGAAAGTTTTTCCAAATTCCAAATAGAAATTGGTCAAAATCTACATACAGACGATTTTACAAGCTATAATCAAATTTCAGTCAAGAAATAGGTCTGCCAACATGTTTAACATGTTTTAAATATTTTTAGTAACAAAAATACTCTTTCTCCTCATTTACTCATATATCCCACATTCAATGTAAGAAATATCACCATTATTATATTATTATATTATTATAATATAATAATATATTTAAATGAATTATTTTATCAGAAAAGGATAAAATATCAATTTTCAACAATTGTCACATTAAAAAATTTTCTCCATCTATATCCACATAAAATGAAATTTTCCTTATCATATAAATCAATAATTAATTATTCACTAATAATATTACAGAATCACATTACTGACAATCAGGCCGTTCCCAGGAAAGAGAGGGCTTTCCAATAAGGATTTCTCCTTACTGGCGCGCAATTAGGTGACCAAACCTCTCCATAGACAGAACTTTCTAGACATTGCCAATAATGCTATCTAATAATATTATTCAAAGAATATGAATTATTGATTTAATAACGGAAAATACTGTGTAGTGATAATTATTGAAACAACAATAATATAAAATATTAACGTAGCAATTATTGAATTAATAAAATAAAATATTGAAAAGTAATTACTGTAATAATTATTGAGTAGTGACTTCTTACGTAAAAATCAATAATTGGTGCAATACTGTATGCTACTATGCAACAACGCGTATTACTATGTTTTAACCACCGGGTATTCCAACAGTGTTAACGGTAACAACTACGCCATTATTTATAAAAATTCATACTTGTCGTTTTCTTCATCCAATCGCTTTCCGTTATGGGGCCCACACAAGGCTGCGCCGTCGTACGAATATTTCACGACCAAACAAATATTCCCCGACAACAATGAATATTTTATAACCACTAGCTTATTTGAAATATTTGCGCATTTTACCCATAACTAACCATATTAATCAAATTAACCCTTACTATTTCAAAATAATAAATAGAGGAAATTAAATTTCATTTATAATAAGTTGGGGTCTTACAGTTATGGTGTCAATAGATGATCTGGGTTGACACGTGTTAGATTCATAACATCAAAGTGCTCGAAATTTAAGTTTTTCAAAATCTGGGAAAATTATTTTTTGTGGTCTGACAACAAATGTCAGACCCTGTAGATCACAGGATGTTAGGTGTTTTTGTTGTTTAAAGGTTTGATCTTGTAGTATGCTATAAGCTCTTTGATATAAAACTTGAATCAAGTCCAGATCTTGTATATATTTAAAGTTATTCTTGGTCAAACATCGTTGACCGACCATGACCTAGCAAAATCTGGGTAACCAAGATGTTACCCTGAACTCTTTGACAAGATGTTCATGCTCTTAGATCTTTCATATGTTTGTTGTTTTGTTCTGTTTGTTACATCTAGATTGTAACCTGGTATTTGGACTGTAAAGTAAAGCCTTTATAACACCTAAATGTTAAACAAGGTGGAAGTAGTGGCTGGTCAAACCTGTATAAAAGATCACAAAAATGGTTTTCTGGGATTTCCAGAAAAATCAAGAACATGTCGTCTGACATTGTTTGACCGAATGGTAGATCATGATTCTGTTATAGTTTAATCGATTTGATGAATGTTATATGTAATATGTTATTTAGACTCCAAGTGTGACCCATTATTGTAAGACCCCAATTTTTATGAATAAAGATGAATTTTCTATAAATATCATTTTTGAATATTATGGAGTGAATTTGATATAATGTTATAGTTGTGGGTAATATTTATAAATTTTGCAAAGTACGCAAGTTGTTATATAATATTCGATTGGTCGGAGAATATTCGTTTTAACAGGGAATATTCGTACAACGGCACAATCATTGGTGGACCCCACAACGGAATTATTGTCGGGTTGAGAAAACGACAAAATACTTTATGAAAATAACGGCGGAAGTTTTACCGTTAACTGTTGAAACACCCGGTGTTAAAAGTACAGTAATACGCGTAGTTGTAGAGTAGCACACGGTTTTGATTATTGATGCTTACGTGATAAGTCACTCAGTTTTGTTCAATTATTTCTACAGTAATTGCTGCATAGTATCTCACGTTATTTGATTCAATTATTATCAATATTTTATATATTATTAAATCAATAATTGAGATGACATAGTTATTAATATTATTATTTGCAATATTAACGATGTCTAGGAGTTCTGTCAAGGAGAGGTTTGGTCACCTAATTGCGCGTTAATAGGGAGAAATCCTTATTGGAAAGGTCCCTCTTTCCTGAGAACGACTTGGTCGATTAATATTGTGAATTATAATAATGATGATAAATGTTGTTAAAATTATTAAGGTGATTTTTATGAAGTTTTGCTTATTTTATGAACCCCCATTTACCCATATTTTAAAATAATCACTAGGAAAATTTTTTTAGTGTAATAAAGGTGGGGGCCCACGAGTGGGGCCCAT
Organism: Panax japonicus; assembly: GCA_020205505.1. NCBI lineage: Eukaryota > Viridiplantae > Streptophyta > Magnoliopsida > Apiales > Araliaceae > Panax > Panax japonicus. Next base: position 2,577 of record JAINUV010000209.1, read on the forward strand.
GTGTGTTACAAAGTCTTGGGAGGAAGAAAATTGGCTACGGGGAGTACAATTATTACATATATATATATATATATATATATATATATATATATATATATGTTTATAACATATGTTTATATATATATTTATATTATAAATTTGTTTTATTTGAAAAAAAAGGACGGTTGCCTGAGGGAAGGGGCGGATTTTTTGTCAGGAGGAGTATTATGGTTTATATATATATATATATATATATATATATATATATATATATATATAAATTTTGTTTTATTATATAATTATAAATATAATATAATATATTTTATTTAAAAGATTTTGCTTTAAATATGGACCGTCAGATTAAAGTAAATCAATCTGGACTGTTCATGAGTTAGTTACTATGCAGTCTATTTTTCTATAAATAGAAGCTCATTCCTTCATTATTTCTTACGAATTCACTGAAACTCTAGAGAGAGAAAGTATAGAGAGAAATAAAAAAAAGTATTCTGCTACTTCCCTACTCTTATATTCAGTTTCTTTTACGGTAAGGTATATTATTTCTTTAGTATTCATGAAGAAAACTTTTGTTATTCTATTCTTTATTATTCTGCTGGAATAACCAGTATATGCGGACTACCCTATACTTGGTGACATTCTACTATGATTCCGTCTTTATTATTTTCTGTTGGAATATCCTGTCTGTGCGTTTACGCCGGACCTGGTTCCATCTTTATTATTATTCTGTTCGAATATCCTGTCTGTGCGTTTTACGCTGGACCTGGTTCCATCTTTATTATTATTCTGTTGGAACATCCTGTCTGTGCGTTTTGCGCCGGACCTGGTTCCGTCTTTATTATTCGGTTGGAACATCCTGTCAGTGCGAATTTCGCCTGACCTGGTTCCGTTACTTATTATTCTGTTGGAATAACCTGTCTATGTGAAGTACTGCATGCATGGTGATTTCTTTTGTTATTCCATTCTTGATTATACTCAGTTGGTTAAAACTTTGACTTCTATACTCCATGAAATTAGTGGAATATCCATGATATTTGCGTTTCATCTAGTGTCTTTTCATGGAAATAATCTTCTAAGCATTCTTGAATTTTACTCTACAAAGCAGTATCATGTTGACAATTTGGACGTTATTAGTTTCTGGATAAATTAATTCTTGAACATGTTTTATTGAATTCGTATATCATTGTCATCATCATCATGTTTATATGTTGTTGAAAGTCATTTGTGGCCTGTAGTGTATAGATGGACTTGGAATGATTATGACCAGGGATTATTCGGTGTAATCATGACCGTAATGTTAGAAATGATGTGGTAAAAGTCCTCATTGACCCGTAGTGCATTGATGGACAGTTGTTGGCATGATCATGACCATTAATGAATACACAAATATTCTTAGCCCGTAGTGCCTGGATAATTGTGGTCGTGATACTAAAGAATATCCTTGGTCGAAGTGCAGGGGTGATTCGATGATGTGGATTATTTATTAAGCTGAGTTCCAGCGATAAAAGTGATGAAAAACCTTTTAAATCATAAAAGATAGTAGATTTTATTCTCTACTTGACTCTTTTAATGGATTACTTGTTCCGCTGCAGTTAAACTTGATGTTGTTATATTTTATCAGTTTAACACTGTTGAAGGCTAACGATAATTTATTCTACATTATCTTAGTCATAATATTTCTTACTGGGCTAGTTGAGCTCGCCCTTTCTTTCATTGTTCTCTTCAGGAAATGAGAACATAGCAAGGGACTAGTCGGGGAACGGAGTGATGGTCCAGAGGATAGTATTAGTAGTCCTCACTATTCTGTGAAATAGCGTGTTAATAATTGTAATGAGGATTCCTTTTGAGTTTGTATAATCTCTAGTAGACAATAATTGTATTCAAACTCACAGTTATGTTTTGTCGTATTGTACACGACAGTTGTATTAGTAAGTTGTATTTGAATTTTGTACCATGTATCTGACGACCCAAGATGGGTGATGTATACCTAATTTTGGGGGCGTTACAATTATATTACCATAACATCAATCAGAACCCTTAATTATTTAAACCACAAAGTGCCTACTCGAAGCTGACTGAGTTTCTGGGTTACCCAGAAAAAAACTCTGTAAGCTCTGACAGATTCTTTAAAGCCTTAGATCTTGACGCCTGTTGATGTTAAGACAATATAAAGGCTTAACTTATTTACTATGTTAATTTATCTACAAGGTCCGACGTCTAGAACACCTATGACATAAACCGATGACCGGAATAAGGCCACTAAGGTCGTTGACCGGCATTGACCAGATTTTTCTGGGCAGCCCAGAACTTGATGAACAATCCTGATAAGGTTTTTAATGGGCCAGAACACACTGTTATGATGATTTATCGACAGAAACCTTGTTGGTGATTGTAGTATTACATTAATACTACAATTATAAACCATTAAAAAACCCAGAAACATATATATCAGTGATCTACATGTAGTCAAAGTAGGTACTCGGTTAACAGCCTTTGAAGGTTTTGACATGCTCAAGAACATCTATAGCGACAGTTTCGTCGCCATAGGGCTAAAACAGTTTATTAATAAAATTAATTATTTTTATTAAATAAATAGAAAAAAATTAGTTTTTAATTATTAAAAATATAAAATAAATTCCTAAAAATTATTTTAAAATCCAAAAATTAGTTTTTTAATTATTTTGAATATATTTCATAAATATTAATTTTTTTAAAAATATTAAAATTATTTAATTTATTTAATTATAATATTAAATAAATAAGTTAAAAATGATTTTTATACTTTAAAAATCATTTAAAATTATATTATGGTATAAGAAAATAATTTAAGTTATTTTTGATAACTTTCAATATTTTGTGATGAAATTTCATTAATAAATTAATATTAATGATATTTAGGTTATTTAATAAATATATTAAATAAATGATAAAAAATAGAATTAATGATTTAAAAATTATATAAAAATTATATAAAGGATTATAAAAATATTTTAAGTTATAAAATATAACTTTTGATATTTTGTCATGAAAATATTAATATTTTAATATTAATAATATTAGTTTATTTAATAATTATATTAAATAAATTAGTTTAAAAATGATTTTAATAATAGAAAAATTATTTTAAATGAAAATAAATAGTTTAAAAATATTTTAAGTTATAAAATATAACTTTCAATATTTAAAGGTAAACTTCATCAATTATTTACTATTAATGATAATAGAATTATTTAATAATCATATTAAATAAATTAGCTTAAAAATAATTTTTATATTATAAAATCATTTAAAATGAAAATAAAGTAGTTAAACATATTTTAAGGATAATTTTATTAATAATTTAATATTCTTGATTATTAATTTAATATTAATGATATTAAATTTTTTTAATAATTATATTAAATAAATAGTTTTAAAATAGTTTTATTTATTTAAAAATGATTTTAATTGTTTTAAAAATCATTTAAGGGTAATATTAATACTTTAAAAATACTTTGAGTTATTATAAATAACTTTAATATTTTGGCAATGGTTTCATTAATAGTTTAATGTTAATTAAATATTAATGATAATAGAATTGTTTAATATTTAAATCATTTAATAATGATTCCGATGTTTGGAAATTCATGATAAATTGTAATAAATGTTTTAAAATTATTATAAGTCATTTAAAAACAATATGACTGATACTTCGAGATGTTGAACTACAAGATAGAGTCTTAGACTCGATAATTTCCCGATAAAGCCGTCAGTACACCGACATATTTTAAAAATTGATCTGGACTTAGATAATTTGATTAGATATGTGTTTATTTGTGATTCAATGGTTGTGGAACATATGTGATAATGTGATTAGGTTATGTGCTGACTGCAATAAGCAGTGCTATGTGTTATAGTATGTTATTCTAATCGATCAAATGATCTTATTACTGATAGGTGTTATATAAAGATAGAACTAAGTTATGAACTGTAAGCAACGCATCAGGCAAGTATCTTACCTTTGCATTTCCTTTATGCAATGTACATGAGTAAGAAGTTTCAGAATTATATTATAATTATGCTATATTATTAACCCTATTGTGATATATTCTATATCCAATCATTGTTTATCAACATGTTAGTATATGATAATTCAAATATATATTCTGTTCATTAATTTCTAAACATGGTTACACAAGTGTCCCCACTTGGATAATCATTGTATTTAATCACATGTTGATATATATATATATATATATATATAAAGCCGTCTAAGTTATTTGACCCAGCTAGACACAAATTCAGAAATATCGTTAAATAAGTTAAAACCTTTTTACATCCAATCAAATTATTTTGGTTCGGATTCCAGACTAAGTATGAACATCCTGATCACGGGAAAACTTTTATGCGCCCAAGGCGGACAGAGTGAACGATTCTATCGTTCTTGTAATGTAGTATTGATCAATACAGGGCACATGGGAAGTACAACCTCGCGCCCGTAAGTTATGACGATTTGCATATGAAGTTCTGATAAACCCTATCGAAAATTTAAAACAATGTTCATAGTATGTCAACTAAACCCCATATATAGTCAATATGTAGTTTCAAATATTTGAGATAGAATTGTTATGTTGTTATTATCGGTTCAGTTTATTTCACAACTATAAATTCGTTGTAGAAGTGATGTACAAAGAAAACATTTATTTCATTCAGCTACTTATATTTCCAATTGTTATTACTTGTTGGGCACCCAAATGCTCACCCTTGCTTAAATTTAAATGTTTTCAACTAGTCATGATCAACCCGAAGGTTCAGACAAGAACAAGTGAAAAGGAAAGCAAACAGAACATGTTTAATGGTGTTTTTTTTGTAATAGTTAGACTGTATTAAGATAATGACATGTATTATATATCATGTAAATAATATAGTAAATATTACGTACTTGGGATTAGACTCTGATAAATGTAAGTTAAGTCTGATATTTATATTATTATTATTATTAGTATTATTCTGCTTATAGAAATGGTATCGTGAAGCACCGAGTTTGGGTTTCAAGTACCCGAGTTCGGGGTCTTTATAATCTTCGTAGGCCTCCGCGGTGACTAGCATGTGGCTTACTAGGGAATCCCCCTCATGCGCCAATTATTTGTCGTGTTGGGACTAATAGGTAATTTCATAGTCCTATATAGTATTGACATAAGTATTTAGTTCTTATAAACTTTTTCTAATTTGCAAATGTAATAATTCCAATTGTAGTATCCTTGACGCGACGCCGAGGAACACGTTGCTTGGGATCGATTGATTCTCAAACCTGTGGATGAGGTGGACGGATGTGGATGACCGCATACTCCAGCTGATTATTGCTGAGTTCAGGGTAAGATGTCATTCCTTAGTCATATATAGGTTTGTTTTATATGCATTCATATGTTAGTTTGATTTAAGTTGTCTACTAAGTTTTTTAATGTTTAATGCGCAGAGATATTACCGCTTTGAGGACAGGCAGGAAGCTCATGGCGTGACTGTTCTATATAAATACTTAGAAATGAATTGGCACAAGTAGGTCCATGACTGGAAGAAGAAGGCCCAGACGAAGATGTCTGATGGACAGACACTTAAGAATGTCCGGCCAGATTTCATCTCTGCTACGGTGTGGGACCTTATGTGTAACATTTGGGACGGCGAGGCCTTCAAGAAGCTGCCCGACATCAGAGTCGTCTCCCGCACTACACGGGGTCTCAGTCGTACGATCTCTACCGGGAGAGACTCGAGGTGAGTCTAAAACATGCCACCCTCCCGCTTGGAGTTTTGGTGGCACGCCCACCAGAAGAAAGGTGAAGGTGGTTATAAATCACTTGAGGCAGAACGCATTGCTATAAGTTATTTAATTCTCTTATTTAGTATGTATTTAAAATTCAGACATTCTTTTGTATTTTTTGTTTTATATTTTGCGTATCATCTATTAATGTATTTTTTTTCAACGACGATTCGAGGACCTTACTGTGGCCCGGAGCAGCCAGAGAGGTGACACTCCAGTCGATGATTCTACGCGTGCGGACGAGGAGATGGAGGACTGGTTGCAGGCTACAGGGGGATCGGAGAAGGGTAGAGTTATGGGCATTCTCTATGTCCCAGCCTATACCATAGTCGTTGCTGTGAGATCTCGACGGAGCCCACCCACTGGAGGTAGTAGTGTGAGTGGATCGGGCGTCGGCCCTTCATTATCCGATGATTTCTTTCGTCGGATTATAGAGGGGTGCATGGCGTGCATTGTTGTGTAGTCAGCCGCACCATCACGCGAGCGGATCTACCAGCTGGTTCGGGAGGTTGTCCACGGCTCTATAGATTCTACAGCTACCGCTGACGACCTCATGGGTGTAGTACGGGAGGAGGCCATTCGTGTATGTGCGGTTGTCTTGGCCAACATCTTCCCATCACATATTCGACATTTAAAACAACTATTGATGTATTTTTTTATTTAATTTATTAAATTTGTAATTATATTACTTATATAAATTTGCATATCAAACACACACATAGCATCACATAGGCATTAGGCACGCGCTGCAACTTACGTGACTCGATTTTGACATACGGATGTTGAGTTATCAGCTTGTTTGCCAGAATTGCCAACACTTAGGCAAAAAGCCAAAAAAGAGACCAAAACCCGCTTCAGTTGTCCAGTCGACACGCAAACACACACACATAGCACCGCATAGGCATTAGGCACGCGCTGGAACTTACGGGACTCAATTCTGATATACGGATGCCGAGTTATCAGCCTGTTTGCCAGAATTGCCAACACTTAGAAAAAAAGCCAAAAAAGAGACCAAAATCCGTCTCGGTCGTCCAGTCGATAAGCAAACACACACATAGCACCGAATAGGAATTAGGCACGTGCTGCAACTTACTGGACTCAATTCTGATATACGGATGTCGAGTTATCAGCCCGTTTGCCAGAATTATAGAACACAAACTATAATAATTAAAATTTGCTCTATTTTCGACTTCGTTATTAATATTTTTACTTTTGTAGGGTATTGTTGACGGGACTCATGGGGGTGGAGGTTGCGGCACAGGTGATGCCGGTGGCGGAGATGGTGATGATAGATGAGACTATAGAGGGTGGGACCGGAGGTGGGACAGGCGATGGGACATGCGATCGTACGATAGATGGTGGTGATGATGACACTAAAATTCCTAATCTTGCGCAGTAGTTAGTTTATGTGTATATTTTGACTTTCATGTATGTATTTATATAGCTTTTGAGTTGTACAGACTAGAGTTTTGTATCTAACTAAATTGATTGTTGATTGTAAAAGATATGATTGTTATTGATATGCGTGCATTATAATTATTAGTTTTTCTTTTATTTATAACAGGTACAATTATGTATATCGAAATGAACAGGAGAATTTTGTAATTTTTTTAAGAAGGTCATTGATGACGGGGACCCGTGGACAATGACATGCAGGTCATTGGCGACAGGAATATGTACTCATAGGAGAATCCTTGTAATTCTTCTTGTTAAATCTTCTCATTTGTGTTTTATGTTTTCCATCGTTTTACCTGCAACATTAGAAATAACTTCATATGAGTACATGCATATAAATAGATACGATCCAATTACGGTGAAATTGTCACACAACATATCAGAATCCCAAATAGACGAGAGTATTTATTAATAGAAAGAAAAAAAAAAGAAAAAAAAAGGACATACCTTTACTAAACTTGTGGATGCATGGTTGAGGGCATGTGTTATAACAATTATTGCGGCAAATTTCGTCTAAAACACCAGTTGAAAAATTATAACAATTACGAAAACATTGGTGACAACAATCTAGAGTACTTCCAATAGCTTCAACCATTGAAGATCCTCCAAGCATAAGTATTAGCAGTCCCAATACGACAAAAGGAGCTTTGACACCTTTCCCTTCCATGGTAATTTTTCTAATTCAATATATTATTTTATTGGATTAAGTCAAGTAACCCTACACCCCAACCATTTTATATATATAGACCTCTTTAAGGCCAACTCTTATAAATGTAGATTTTGTGATAAAAATATTTCCACACTACTAGACGATAGTAATCTTAATATGGATCATTTCCACATCCATTCTTTATATATATAGACCTCTTTAAGGCCGAATCTCATAAATGTAAATTTTGTGATAAAAAAATATTTCCACACTAGACAATAGTAATTTTAATATGGATCATTTCCACACACACGTGTGTACATATATAAAAATGGACCAATTTTTTTTTTTTTGCTTTTTTTAAAACAACTAAATTTTTTTTTTAATATTTTATGAAGCTGAAATTTTTTCATAATACAATGTTTTGGGCGTGATTTGGACACCTATACCAAAAAAATGTATGTACAGTCTGCACAGACTGTACATACATGTTTTGTTATATGTATCCAAATCACGCCCAAAACATTGTATTATGTAAAAATTCAAGTTCCATAATTTTTTATTTATTTATTTTAGTTGTTTAAAAAAAAAGGTCCGAATTTTGGTCCGGTCCGAGAGTTCTGACCTGGTTCGGCCTATATATATATATATATATATATATATATATATATATATATATATATATATATATATATATATATAATATGTTTCCTTTTCATCTTTATGTTTTCGTAGATTCCAATTAAACCCATTAAAACTTTACCATTGTATTAAAATATTAAAATATATATACAATAATGTTAGGTATAACATGAATGTTTATTGGATTTGGATTTAAGTATTACCTAAAATCTGTTTTTCTTTAGGAAAGTTATCCTTTTTAACTATACTCAATTTAGTATTTCTAATCCTATTTAGTTAAGAATTTTTCAACGGCCTATAAATATGGCTACTGGATTTTGGAGAAGAGACATTCAGAGAGAGATTTAGATATATCCAGATACATTCAAAGAAATTCAGATATATTCAGAGTGATTCAAAAATATTCTAAGAATTCTCATAGTTCTCTCTCTCTATCTTGTACTCCTCAAATATTTATTTAGTGGATTTCTTCACTCTTCTCCGTGGTTTTTTTTTTCAATTTGGGTTTTCACGTAAAATCTTGTGTTATTGTCTTTATATTTCTGCGTTTATTTATTATGTTTGCCATAGTTTATCATAACAAACTGGTATCAGAGCTTGGTTATTATCGATCCATACTATGGCGTTGAATTCGACTTCATCAATGAAATTTGATTTTGACAAAATCGATGGGAATATTAGTTTCAGTCTTTGGCAGGTTCGAATGAAAGTTGTTCTTACTCAGCAAGGCTTGAAGAAAGCCATTGTAGGGAAGCTAGTAAAGCTTGTAGATATGTTTGATACGAATTGGGAGACGAAGAAAACTAGCGAGATGTCTGTGTTAAAATGAGAAATTGTGGATGACAAATGGTTGTTTGCTATGAATGAGGAGATGAAATCTCTTCAGAAAAATCAGACTTGATTTGTACATTTTGAGAATAGGAGAAAGTTCACTGTTTGTGCAATATTTGGAGGATTCAAGTCAAGGTGGAGATTTGTTGGGTATAATGAATCTTTATTGGATTTGGATTTAGGTATTACCTAGATTCTGTTTTGATTCAGAAAAGTTTTCTTTTCTAACTATACTCAATTTAGTATATCTAATTCTGTTTGGTTATAGATTTTCTTAAGGCCTATAAATATGGGTACTAGGATTTTGGAGAAGAGACATTCAGGGAGAGATTTAGATACATTCAAATATATTCAGAGAGATTCAGAAACATTCTAAGAATTCTCATAGTTCTCTCTCTTTATCTTATACTCGTCAGATAATATTTATTTAGTGGATAATATGAATGCATGAATGTAGCATATGAATGCATTAATGTAGCATAATAAAAAAATAAAATCCTATCACTACCAAAAAAATAATGCTTTCATTCCTAATCAAAGTCTTCTTTCTCAATTGATCTAATTAATCGTGCATGTAAAGTCTAAAAAAATATTTATTTTCTCGATTATTTTGGTAAGTTTATAAAATTCTTCTTTTCATGTACGTAATAAATGGCACCACATAAACTATAAAAAGGTTCTTTTGTTTTTTTCAATAAGTCAATCAAAAGTCATTTGTGATGCCCCCAAAATAGGTATACATCACCCATCTTGAGTCGTCAAATATATAGTACAAAATTCAAATACAACTTAATAATACAACTATCGTATAAAATACGACAAGACATAAACTGAGAGTTTTAAAACGAATATTGTCTTCTAGGCAGTATTCAACTCAAACGGAGTCCTCAATACATTTATTATCACACTACTTCATAGAATAGTGAAAACTACTAAAGCTATCATCTGGATCGTCACTCCGTTCCCCGACTAGTCCCAGCTACGTTCTCATTTCCTGAAGAGAACAATGAAAGCAAAAGGGTGAGCTCAACTAGCCCAGTAAGAAATATTATGACTAAGATAATGCAGAATAATTTATCGTTAGCCTTCAACAGTGTTAAACTGATAAAATATAACAAACATCAAGTTTAACTGCAGCGGAACAAGCAATCCATTAGAAGAGTCAAGTAGAGAATAAAATCTACTATCTTCTATGATTTAAAAGTTTTTTCATCACTTTTATCGCTGAGACTTAACTTAATAAATAATCAACATCATCCCTGCACTACGGCCAATGATATTCATTTGTATCACGACCACAAATTATTCATGCACTACGGGCCAAGGATATTCGTGTATTCATCAATGGTCATGATCATGCCAACAACTGTCCATCAATGCATTACAGGCCAATGAGGACTTTTACCACATCATTTGTAACATTATGGTCATGATTATACCGAATAATCCTTGGTCATAATCATACCAAGTCCATCTATGCACTACAGGTCACAGATGACTTTCAACATAATATAAACATGAGGATGATGACAATGATATAAGAATTCAATAAAATAAGTTCAAGGATAAATTTTAAAAGATTTATAATTTAGTTTATCCAGATATCAATAACATCCAAAACTGCTTTGTGGAGTAAAATTCAAGAATAATATTGTACCAAAAATAATTTAGACTGAAAACGAATCAATTTTTATCATGAATAGTACCCCAGGTGAATAGTATTCGAGTGAATAGTATCCCGTGAATAGTACTTCGGGAATAGTAACTCTGGTATAAAAAAGTTAAAACTTATCAAGAATGCTCAGAATAATATATCCATGAAAAGATACTGGATGAAGCGCAAATATCAAGAATATTCTACTAATTTCATGGAATATAGAAGCCAAAATTTAACAAACGAGTATAGAATTCGAAATCTGAAACGAAATAATATTACTTACATACTACAGAGTATGGAAGAAAATATTATTTCAAGCGAATATTGAACAAAAATAACATCCCTTACCTTAAAAAGAAGAGTATTAATTCCAACTGGTATATAGCGGGGATATTCTTGAAGAAAATTTTTACTATTTTCTACGCTCAAAGTTTTCTAAAACTCTAAAGAAATGCGCTCAAGATTATATAAGAAGAATTCTCTGATTTTGGTGTGATTTTCAATTGTAACTAAGCACCCTATTTATAGGAAAATGCTAGAACGTCATAAGAGACTAAATTAATTAAATAATATTATATTTTTTTTCTACGCACATGTATTTGAAAAAATTTCAGCCACCACAAGTGGAGCCCACTAAAATCAGTCACCTTTCCCAACAACCAAAAGTGGGGCCCACCCATATTTTTAATAAAAATATTTTAATTTCTGAAACTTCAATAATTCATAATAAATACTCATTTATCAGAAAAATACAAATTTTATGTTCATTCCACACGAAATCGAATTCTCTACAAATTTGTAGAAGAAAGTTTTTCCAAATTCTAAACATAAATTATCCAAAATCCACAATCGGATGATTTTCAATGCCTCATAAATTCATAACATATCCACTACTACAAAAACAGTAAATAGATAACGCGAAAAAAACGTTGTGGTTTTAGTAAGAAAAACGTCGTGATTAAGGGTGTTGTCTATTTGACACTCTTACACAACGTTTTTAAAACGTTGTAATTAAGCACAATACACAACGTTTTTTAGCAAAAAATACGTTATAGATTTGTTTTTCAAAAATTAGCAAATGGATAAAAACGTTGTAAAGGTATGATTCCAAAACGTTTTTTTGGATAAAAATGTTGTAGAATGTATGATTCCACAACGTTTTTAAAATGTTGTAGATTAAAAAAAAATGTTGTGATTCACCTACATTACCAATGCACCTACAATATGCTAATGCCATGATATATAGCTAAAAGGTCTAAATTCTCAATTAAATTTAAATCCAAAATGTATCAATCATTCAAAATACATCCCCGTAAATATCATTCGTCCACAAAATATTACATTGTATTTTATAAGTTAGACTGCCTGATTAAAGTAAAATCTACTCTTCGATGAGCCTAACTAGGGTATAATCAACATACTGTGAAAACTCAGCCAAATCAAGATCATCATAGATTACAGATGCAATATAGCACTCTCTGCACTACTGGATCTGGAGGCTGATTGCTTGCGTTTTTGGAGACCACTAGATTGCAGATGCTCAACATCACTGCTCATCCTTGTAGGGGGATTAAACTTTGTGTCATCTCCCATATACACTTTTAAGCCAGAATCTGCACCCAACTTGGATGCAAGGACTGTTGCAGCAGCTGCTTTTGCCACTGGGTCAGGGTCATATCCCTGCAGAAGAAGAGTAGGCACATTATATGTATTTAAATTTTTATATTTATCACGTATAATGCTACAAATATTTGAAATGAAGACCAAGAGTAGATTGATTAGATACTATATTATTCTTATTACTTATTATAATCAATTTAATAATAAACTTTTTTAAAATTTAATATAATAATCAATTTTTATATTTAGAACATGATTTTTTTTAAAGCTTAATGTTAATGAAAACCAGTTCTGGAGAAACAGAATCACAAACACTTAATTAAGATTACCTTTGGCTTCTTATTCTCTTCCTCAACGTCTAAACCACTGATATTCTTTAACAATATGGATGAAGCTGGTTGAAGTCTCCTGATAACATACAACAATATGGATGAAGCTCGAATTTGATCATTCTAAATAGTTTAGAAGCCAAATGGAAAATCAGACAATCAAACCGACCTTTTAGGTTTTTCTACATTCAGAGGCTTGGGGCATTAAGCAACTTTCATCGCACTTTCAGGCGCATTACTGACATTGCATAATTTAGCTCTTGTTAGGTTTTCCTTGGGAGTTCCTGGTTGATCCAACAATTTCTGATTTCCAAAAAAAAACAGAGCAAAAATAGTATTCATAAGTTAGAAACTTAGGCTGAACCAAAGTGGTTACATACGTAGAAAAATGATAATGTACCCAAGCAAACCAAAATTTATAAATAATCAACATAAATTAGCACTTGAAGCATACTCATTAAACTATTCTGAAAACACAAATTGCATGTTGTATGAAGAACTACAATCATTATTGTTATTATGAGAATTCAATAATACCCGCATAGAAGTACATAACTACTTTGATGCAAGACATAGTTCATACATAACCATTAACCAGGTTAAAGACAGTAGAAATAACATTTAAGCTTATCAATATATGCTTACTGCTGCAATTCATAATCTATTATAAACTGCCAAGTAAATTAGTCTACTTCAACTAGATTAAACACCAAATTTGATACATATACATATCATATATGGAGAGATTTGCTTACCCTAACATCCCCTTAACTTAAAATTCCAAATGGACTGGCTGAGAAACTACCTGCAGCAGGCGCTGCAAGTCTAGATGCATTTTTGGGAACCTTCTATCATCTAGCATTTGTTTCTTCAAAGAAAACCCTCCTGCAATGCAATGGAAAATGACATATTGGAAACAACCTATGAAATAGTAATAGTAAACAAAATCACAGGTTCTCCAGTTTCTGGCTTCAGGTTTCTCCTTTGTCTTATGATTTGTGAATCCTCTTCAGTATAATCCCCTTCATAATCTCCTATAGCACCAATACCATAAAAGGGGTAGTACAAGACTTGAACCCAAAAGGCACATCTCTCAAATTGAGAGACACCCAAAGTCACACTACACAGCACCGGATCCTGCAAACAAGCATATTAAAGTGAACTACATATCCACCTATGGAGTAGATATCAATGTTAATCCACGTCTTATCCACCATTATCTTTTATTACTACAGATTTACTCCTTTAAATGTGAATGAAATCAACTATCAACTGTCACCTAATTCTCAAGGTAATATTCTGTTAAATTTAATACATGAAATCTGATGAATATATCTGCCATCTAGCATAAAACCAATCATACCCCAATAAAGAACTTCTAAATACTAATACTCTAAATAAAAAAAATCTAGAATAATAAAATTACATAATTATTCCAGAATCCTAAATGTTTTGAAAGCAGAAAGTATACATGTTTACTGTTGCGCTCTGCAGTTTTTATATCTCCCTTATCAAAGGAGACAATGTCATGTTTATGTTGATCACTCTTTTCACCTTTACAACACCATGTTAATTTAAATGAAGCCTGTTAGAAATAACAGAAAGTGTTACATATATATGGGAAAAGAGTTTCATTCTGTTATGAACAGCGAAAAGGCATTTATATAGAAAGAATAAATATATTTGTGTTTGTATCCATTTACAACAACATTACTTCAATAAGTTATACAGTCTTGCACCTTTTTTACAGAGCGATTAGAGTACTTAATATCTTTATCATGCAAAGGATGTATAAACCATCTATAGTCAGAGAACAGGAAAACAGCAACGAAAGCAACCATCAATACATAGAAGGGCTAGTAGTTTAGGCAACGTCCATGATCTGTACAGCTTAGTCATTGTCAAAGAACATGTCAGTCTCAACAATAAAGTGAAGCCAAACTTTTGTGGACATTTGATGAAGCATGTTGAATAACCATTTCTATATCTAACAATATCTTTTCAAGTGAAGTTTTAGCGATAAAAAAGTATTAAGATTTAAATCTAACCTCAAGAGTGAATCTGCCAGTGCAAGTGCTTCAAGACTTGCTTCTACAATTAGAGATGGCTCCTAGCGTATGAAAGATAACAAAAGCTTGACATATGATAATCTCACCCAACTTAGTAAGCAACGCAAAAGCTTCATGTTCCTTTTATGTAGTTGTATGCCACCATCAAGACACTTCTCAGATTGCTGCAGTAGGAACTCAAGAACCATAGGAGTATGTGACAAAAGCTGATCAAAAATGATAAAAATATAAGTTTACAGAGAATGAAGACGATAAGAAAGTCCTGAACCTCTCTACCATACACACATTGCCCATTTGAAATTATCTTAGAATTGTTACTTTGGTCTTCAACAACTTGTGAATGTTTATATAAACAGTTGATTTCATATCTAACCATAGAAGCAACACCCAATTCAACATGCTAAGGCACAAGATTAAGCACCCATTGAAGTTTTTAGACAGACCCTACTACATATAGCATCTGATTCAAGTTCAAGCACCAGAAAACCCACTTATAGAGAGAGTTAGAGCACCTGTGGAGGTAAACCACCTGTGAAGTTTTTAGACAGACCCTACTACTTTTCTTTTCTCTCTCCTTTTTCATTTTTCCTTCCTTTACCCTCAGTTTTCTGAATTCCAAAGAAATCCTTTATTGGTGAAATCACCAAGCAGTTCTAAATTCTAATCTTCTTCTAATTTCTCAGCTTGTTTACTGTGAAAAATACTCCAGAGATTTCAACAAATTTTAACAGTCTTCCCCAATCTCAGGAAATTCAACAAGAAAAAAGATATTAATAGCAATGCAGAACATAAATTAGAGAAAGAGGAGCTAATCACCTCTTGTAATAGCTGAGCCTAGCGAGAAATATCTTCAACCAAAGAGCTAGTAGAGCTCCTATTGTACTCATGATCAAACAAACTTTCACTCCCACAACGGATCCCTAATTTTCGCCTTCACAGGCTTAGGAGGTTTAGTCACAGCGGGAAATCAATGGAAGTAGCGGCGGAGGAAGAGCGAGTGGGCCGATTATAAACGTCGTCATCTGGTGGTGGCGACGGTTGTGGAGGGGATGGTACCTGTGGCGTTGGTGGCGACGGTTGCGGGGGAGCGGTGGACCAAAGAGAGTTGTTGAGCCAATCGGGAACTTGCTTTTTCACCATTTCTGATCTGAAAGAAAAAAGGATCTAGAGTGGTGGTGTGGGATAGGGCTTGTTCGCGGAGGAAGAGTTGGGAGGCAAGAGGGTTATTAATTTCAAGATTTCAGTCCCATGCCATTTTAAGCTCCGTGTTTTTGAAATAAATAACGTTTTTTTAAAAAAACGTTATCTAATTAATTAAAAAAAAATACCTTTTTAAATAGATAACGTTTTTTATATATATATCAGCAACGTTTTTAAAAAAATGTTATAAAAAAAATATCACAACGTTTTTATAAAAAATTTTGTGGTTTAAGTGTTGTCTATTTACTATTTTATAGTAGTGATCATACGTTAATTTTTAACGGTTCAAAATTAATAGACATATACTCAACTTATATATGTATAATATATCCAAAAATAACAACGATCAACCGGTCGGATTAAAATTACAACTCACGCAATAGAGCTTTAGGGACAATTATTTAATTTTTAATACCTCTATTCTGATAAAAATACTGATAAAATACCTCAACATTAATCTCTTCAATTATATCCACATAAAATAAATATTTTCTTATCATAAAAAAATTAATAAATAATTATTCATAAATAATATTACATAATCACAAGAATGAAAATCAAGCCGTTTCCAGGAAAAAGAGGGCTTTCCGATAAGGATTTCTCCTTACGGGCGCGCAATTAGGTGACCAAACCTCATCTTGATAGAATTTTTTAGACATTACCAATAATGCTATCTAATAATATTATTCAAATAATATGAATTATTAATATGATATAGGAAAATACTGTGCAGTGACAATTATTGAAACAACAATAATATAAAATATCAACGTAACAATTATTGAATAAAATAAAATATTGAACAATAATTATTGTAATAATTATTGAGTAGTGCCTTCTTATGTAAGAATTAATAATTCAAAAATATTGTGCAATACCGTGTGCTATTGTACAACAACGCGTATCACTGTATTTTAACCACAATGTATTCTAACAGTTAACGGTAAAACGTTCGCCGTTATTTTATAAAATGATATTTTTGTCATTTTCTCAATCCAAAAATAATTCCGTTGTGGGGTCCACCAATGATTGTGCCGTCGTATGAATATTCCCTGTTAAAACGAATATTCCCAGACCAATAGAATATTATATAACAACTTGCGTACTTTGCAAAATTTATAAATATTACCCACAACTATAATATTATATCAAATTCACTACATAATATTCAAAAATGATATTTATAGAAAAATCATCTTTATTCATAAAAGTTGGGGTCTTACGTCATTACTTTTTAAAGTAAATTTTGTATTGTAAATAAATATATATATATATATATATATATATATATATATATATGCACATATATATTATTTTAATATAATATATCAATAACTATATATCTATATCGATCTATATAGTATATATAAAGATAGTAATAGTGTTTCTGATCGCAAAATAAATCACTCCCATAATTTTCAATACATTTAAACTTCTCCTAATATAAAAAAGTAATAATAATAAAGCATGCCTAAATTTTATAAATTTATTCCTTTTTTCTCCTTATCTTTCCATCTTACGTAGAGTTTAAAATCATTGAAAATCTACCACCAATAAATTTGGGCAAATAGTATTTTTTATCATTAATATTATAAAATCTAGATCATAATAGTTTTTTGCTCTTTACCCCTATTATTAAATAGTATCTTTTATGTTTTTTTATTTCTCTTTTTTTATTCTTTCCTTTTACTATTTTTGTTGCCCATATATATATATATATATATGGGAAAATGGGTATGCACAGCCGTGCTCTTTTATTTTTACACAGTATCCAAAACGATGTCGTTTTGGAGTTAAAAAAAAAAACCACAGGTTTTAACTTATTTTAGTGGTGAAAAAACTCATTAAAAATTCACCAAATCGCAATATCACTTTTAAAGGGGCCATGTAAACCCTAGAAATTATCATACGTCAAACCCTTACAGAATCGAGGTGTGAATCAAGGAGGTTTGAAATAGAAGTTGAGATCGAACTGATGAGTAGCGGTAATTGCAGCGGCATTGGTCTGAAGTCGCGATGGTAATTGCAGCTGTGGTGTGACAACCCGATATTTTCTATATAAATAAATCTTAAATTTTGCGTATAATTTTTTTTTATTTTAAGGATGAGGATTTGTACAAGATTATGTGTATATGAATTTATGTGGTAAATAAAAATATATTTATTACATGAATATTTACAAGTAGATTTATTTTAGAATTATTGATTATTATAGAGTATATTTTTATAATAATTAATTTTAAGATAGAAATGTTTTTATTAATTATTTTCCATGATTATATAATCATATATTGTTTAAATAATATATGAAGTGATTTATAGAATAAAAATAATAATTATTTTATTATATGAATTTTTGTACAGATTATTAAGTTAATTATTTTACCTTAATTATTATTGTTAAAGATGAAAGAATAATCAGATATGGAATCCAAATCCTAATTTTGGATTATTGTCAAGGTATTAGAATAATGATATAATATTAATTATATTTTGATTTTTCAGTGCTATGAATATGTACGGTATGACCGTATTGATAATAGTTGGTCAATTACGGTGTATTTTGACCAAACCCTAGAATAATGTTAAACCCTAATTTGAAATCCAAATTAGAGTGCAAGATTGTTTTAAGTATGTTAGATAAATTATGTCGTGCATTAAATGTATTAATTAGGTAAACCCTAAATAAAATTCTGGAAACCCTAATATGAAATTAGAATTTGAGATTGTTGGTGATTATTGATAATGTGATTAATTAGCAAGTATTATGGTTATAATTATTAAATTTTAGCAAACCTAAATTATTAAACCCTAATTTAGTAATTGGAACCCTAATTGTAATTTGGTAACCCTAATTACCGAAAGAGTAAACCCTAATTGCTAAATTAGCAAAGTCAACAATAATTATATGATCTAAACCCTAATGTCCATTTGTTAGATAATTACAAACTTACTTTAATTAACAAAATTATTATTTTCAAATTTTAAGAAAACTAAAAGTTATTTAATTTTATTTATTGTGCAAACCCTAGTTGAAAAATCCTACATTTTGTGCCAAACCTTAGGGTTAAACCCTAAGGGTTTGTCAAGATTACAATTTTGCCATAATAAATAAAAACCAAATGACATGTTTACCCTTTTAAGCATTAAAGAGCCTAAGTTGTAGGTGTTGACAATAGGTTGAGTTGTTAAACAACTCCAACCACTTCATGTGACACATCAATGCCAGCAACAAGTCACCAGAATTAGCCAATTCATGAATCTAGTGGTCTATAAATAGATTGAAGAGAGAGAAAAATTCATTTTGCTAAGCCATTTTCCTCAAACACTCAACCATTCTCTCTCAACCCCAAACCTCCGAAAATTTCTTCATATATCAGTCACAAACACAGCCCCACGAAATCCAACAACAAAACAGCAACCCAAAATCCGAAATTTGCTCATTTAAGGTATAAACCCTACCTTGAATTTCTGTCCAAAATTTGTTGTTAGATGTTGTGTTTAAGTGTTAGAATATATTGTTTATGTTGTCTAGTGATGATCTGGGTTGCTAGATGTTAGATCCATAACATCTAGAGGCTCGGATTTGAAGATTGGTCAAATCTGGAAAATTCGTATTTTGAGGTCTGACAATGAATGTCAGACCATGTAGATCTTATTCTGTTTATGTTTTTGGCTGTTTAAATGTTTAACTTCATAGTATGTTATGATTACTTTAATCTAAAACTGGAATCAGGGTCAGGAGATGTGTAGATTGCATGTTATTGTTGGTCAAACTCGGTTGACCGAGCATGACTGGAAGATTTCTGGGTAACCCAGAAATCATTTTCCAGCATCTGACAAGATGTTTAAGGCTCTAGATCTGTCAGGTTTTTGTGGTTTTGTTTTTGTTCTTGACTTCATGTTGTAGTATGTTAGATGGACTCAAATTTTATATCTTTATACCCTTCATAACATAAATATATCGATTTGAGTGAGTGGTCAAAGTAGACCACCAGGCACTGATTATGCGTTTCTGGAAAACCCAGAAACGGGGTATGCATGAGTTTTCTGACAGACCTTGACTGAGTTGAATCTGGCTGTTCTGTTGTTGATATTGTGATTTTATGTGATATATATGTAGTGTTACATGTGTGCTAGAACTCAGAAGTATTGAATCACACGAACAGTTCATATGTTGTACGCTATAGTCGATCAAAAGTGGTAAGTCGAACTGTTCTTCATTTCTGGGTAACCCAGAAAATGAAGAACAGCTCTGACAGCATCTTGGGACGATTAGATCTAGCTTGTGTTAGGTTGTTTGATCAAGTTGTTTGTTATAACGTGTAGTATTGAACTTTGTCTACAAGATCTAGTTCATAGTTGGCCCAGAAACACAACACACACGGAATTATTGGTGGTCAAACATGTACACTCGGTGACTGCCTATGAATGTTCAAGAACATGAAGAACACATATAGCGACGGTTCTGTCGCTATAGGTGGTCTTTAGCGACAGATTTTTTTTAAATTTCCGGAAATTAATAAAAAATAGAAAAAAATAGTTTTTAATTATTAAAAATACAAATTAAATTATTAAAATTATTTTAAATTCTAAAAATTAGTTTTTAATTATTTTAAATATATTTCATAAATATTTAATATTTTTGGAATATTAAAAGTAATTAATTTATTTAATTATAATATTAAATAAATTATTTAAAATTATTTTAATATTTGAAAAATCATTTAAAATTATATTATGATATAAAAAAATATTTTAAGTTATTTTTGATAACTTTTAATATTATTTGATAATGTTCATTAATAAATTAATATTAATGATAATTAAGTTATTTATTAAATGGATTAAATAAATGAATTAAAAATGATTTTATAATATTAAAAATCATTTTAAATAATAATAAGGTATTTAAAAATATTTTAAGTTATAAAATATAACTTTTAATATTTAAAGGTAAAATTCATTAATTAATAATTATTAATGATATTAAAGTTATTTAATATTTATATTAGTTTAAAAATGATTTTAATATTACAAAAATCATTTTAAATGAAAATAAAGTGTTTAAAGATATTTTAAGTTATAAAATATAACTTTTAATATTTAAGGGATATTTTCATTAATAATTTAATATTAATGATATTTAATGATTAATGATATTAAATTTATTTAATAATTATATTAAATAAATAATTTAAAAATGGTTTTAATTATTTAAAAATCATTCAAAAAGGATATTAATGATTTAAAAATATTTTAAGTTATAATTATTGACTTTTAATATTTGGATAAATAGTTCAATAATATTAATGGTAATTATTTAATAATGATTTTAAATGTTTTAAAAATCATTTAAGGGTATTATTAATACTTTAAAAATATTTTAAGTTATTATACATAACTTTAATATTTTGGCAATGGTTTCATTAATAGTTTAATATTAATTAAATATTAATGATAATAGAATTGTTTAATACTTAAATCATTTCATAATGATTCTGATATTTCAAAAATATGATAAATGATAATAATTATTTAATAATTCTTATAAGGCCATGAAAAATAGTGCAACTGATGTTTAAGTTATCCAAATGGATAATGAACTACGGTTTAGAGTCTTAGACTCGATATTTACCCGAAAAAGCTGTCGGTAGACCGACATGCTTCAGAAATTGATCTGGACTTAGATAAATTGGTTAGTTAATTGTTTATTTGTGATTCAATGGTTATTAAGGTTGTATGACAATGTGATTAGGAAGGTGTTGATGTTTTATTATGAGTCAACGACTGTTGAACATGTGTGCTAATGTGAATAGGGAATGTGCTGACTGCAATAGGCAGTGTTATGTGTACGATATGTTGTACTAATCAGTAAAATGATCTGATTAATGATAGGTTGTGATAGAAAAAGGGTAGATCTAAGTTGCGTAAGTGTAAGCAGCGCATCAGGCAAGTATCCTAACTTTGCATTTTCTTTATGCAATGGACAAAAGTGAGAAGTTCAGAATTATTGTTATTATTGTACAGATTGTTAAACTTATATTATATATGCCCATTGATTATCAACATGTTAGTATATGATAATTCAGTTATATATATTCTGTTCGTTAATTTCTAGAAATGATTATACAAGTGTTCCCACTTGGATAATCATTGTATGCAATCGCATGTTGATACACCTTTGATATACATATATGTTGAATAAGATAAGACCTTTGTTATGAAAACCCGACAGGTATGAACATCCCGATAATGGGAAAATTTTATGTGCCCAAGGCAGACAGAGTGAACGATAACATCATTCTTATACATGTAGTATTGATCAATACAGGGTACAACGGGGCTGATCACCCGTCGTGCCCGTAAGTCATGACGGTTTACAGATGAATTTCTGTTCAAACCTTTTCGAAAATAAAAACAATATTCATAGTATGTCACAGAAACCCCATGTATAGTCAATACGTAGTTTCAAAAATTTGAAAGAGGGTTGTTATGTTATTATTATTGGTACAGATTACTTCACAACTACTGACTAGTTGTAGAAGAATATTATAAAGAAAACATTTAAATTCTTTCAGTCTATATATATATAATACTTACTGGGCAATCAAATGCTCATCCTTGCTTAATTTAAATATTTTCAGCTAAGTGTGAAGGACCATAAGGATCTGTCAAGAACAAAGGAAAAGGAAAAGTTGCTGAATGACTTTATATGCTACTGTTTGTAATAATTTTAGATTATGAAGACTATGATATATATATTTATATATGTTATGACATGTAATGAATGATTAAAGGTTACGTACTTGGGAGAAAGACTCTGATGTAATTATAATTTAAGTTTAAGTTTTATATTATTGTTATTATTATTAGTTGTATTCTGCTCATAGAAATGGTATCGTGAAGTACCGAGTTCGGGTTTCAAGTATCCGGGTTCGGGGACTTTACAGGATGGTATCAGAGCTATAGGGTTAGAAACCTTAGGTGGGTTAGACCTTAGGCTATAACTTTAGAACAGAGGGAAACGTTGAAAATATAAATAAATCATATAGAGTTTAAAGAAAGATGGATTGGATAAATTCATCATCAAACAAACTAAAAGATAACTTATATGAAACCTTTATGTGTTATGTATATATTATATGCTAATCAGGATAATTACTGTGTGTAGATGTCAGGTGAAAAAGAATTAGGATACCCACGGGTCGTAAAGAAGGAGCTAATATCGAAGCCAATAGCGAAAATAGAAGCTCACAATGAAACCAACTCGGACGAGGTGATTATCGTGGAAAACATAGTACCAGATCCGAAAATAGTGGATCTGACAGATAATGATTCAGACTCTAAAGCTGAAGCTGGTGAAGCATCAATGGAGATGCAGGAATTGAGGAACAAGGTTTCTTCTCTAGAAGGGTTGTGGAAGACAGAAAAACTGCTTAACAGTCAATTGCGTCAAGCGTTAATAGAAACAATGGAAAATCAGGATAAGCTTCAAATCCAAATTGATCAAATGGGAACTAAAAGCAACAAGTCGAGTTCAACTTTGAACCAGAAGGGAAAAAGAAAAATGAATGATCGTGATCCTGATAACAACCAAGGGAACTTTAAACACATAGAAAAGTGTACAAATTGTGACAAGAAGCATGAAGGCGTATGCAGAAAGGGGGAATATGTTTGCTATAATTGCGGACAGAAGGGACATTTCTCTCCTCATTGTCCCAATCCAACTCAATGTGTCTGTTTTAATTGTGGAATAGGAGATCATCAGGCGAGAAGCTGTCCAAGAAAGAAGACTTAGTAAATAGGTAGTATCGGTTATGTTGTGTAAGCGTGTGTAATATTATATGTGTGCTTAGTATGTCTGTGTAATGCATTATTATAAAACTTTTGTACAAGTGGTGATGTAAATCCCGACTTTTGTAGTCATAATGGGATAACTGATGTTTAAAGCACTATGTGCTATGATATGTAACATATTTTGAAAGCAATGAATGAATATGAATCAAAGTTTGAGTTATGAAACAAGTTTAATAAGTTTAAAACTTATATGATAAGGTTTATAATGTAAGTTAATTTATGGTTTTACTTAACCAGATAATGCCGCCAAGACGTCAAACTCGAAATCAGAGGGCAGAAGAGTTTGTCAACAATGTTGAAGGACAACAACAAGTGGACCCGATGCAGCATTTTGCGAATATGGTAGCCCAGGCTATGCAACAAGGAAACCAGCCGGATAATCACTTGGCGAATTTTAAAGATTTTAAGGCTGTAGGACCGCCAGAATTTAAAGGTACGACTGACCCTGTAGAAGCCCAAACATGGGTTAAGGAAATTGAGAAGGGGTTTATAATAGCTAGGGTAGCTGAGGGGCAAAAGACCTCTTTTGCCACCTACATGATGAAGGGTGAGGCAAATTTCTGGTGGGAAGCGAATCAGGTGAGGGCAGGAGCAGATGTGGTAGCGTGGGATAGATTTAAGACTTTATTTTTCGAAAACTATTTTTCAGCCAGTATGCAGTCTAGAATGGAGGTAAAATTTCTGGAGTTGAAGCAAGGGGATATGTCAGTGGCAGAATATGCCGCAAAATTCAATGAGTTAGCTAGGTTTACTCCGCATCAAGTCGATACGGAGGCTAGGAAGGCGAGGAGATTTGAGCTGGGATTAAAACCCTGGCTCTATAACAAGGTGGCAGTGTTGCAGATTCCAACATTTGCAGCACTCATGGAGAAGGCGATAATTGCGGAGGAGGGAAGTGAGGCTATGAGCCTCTACTATAAGGAAAGGAAAAACAAGAGCAAGATCGAGGGAGCTGAGAATGTGAGAATTAATAGTGGAAGCAGGAGTGTAGATGGAAAAAGGAAAGGGAACTATTTTCGCAATGTCCAGGTTAAACAGGAAGGAATTAAGAAGCAAGGGATTCAGTGTAAAACGTGTGGAAAGAACCACTCCGGAGAATGTTTAAAAGGAAAATTTGTGTGTTATAAATGCGGGCAGGAGGGCCATATCTCTCCCAACTGCCCAAATCCTAGAATGAACAGTGGATGTTTTATTTGCGGATCAATGGAGCACAGGGTCAAGGATTGTCCAAACAGGAGGGTAGAGGCAGGTAGTGTGAATACTGGTAAGGATAGTGGGATGTTAAAAATCGCAGGACCGACATCATCGAACAAACCAACAAAGTCAACATCAAGGGTCTTCAACATGACGGTTCAAGACACGGTGGCAGCCGGCAATGCAGTTCCAGGTAATATTCGAATAACGTTTAATTGTATATTTATAATTTTTCTAATTATAGTAAATTATTTTATAAAGAAATTTGAGGGAGAAATTTGAGTTCTTTTAGGAATCAAATTTCCGTTTAATCAGAAAGACAAGCTTAATGTGATTAGTTAAAGATCAGTTCGATCAAAGTTGATCGAGATCTATTTGCGAAGATTGTGTATGCTATGTACCCAGTTATGTATAGGTTTTTAAGTGGTGATTCCGGGGACGGAATCCTTATAAGGGAGGGTGAATGTGACAACCCGATATTTTCTATATAAATAAATCTTAAATTTTGCGTATAAAATTTTTTTTATTTTAAGGATGAGGATTTGTACAAAATTATGTGTATATGAATTTATGTGGTAACTAAAAATATATTTATTACATGAATATTTACAAGTAGATTTATTTTAGAATTATTGATTATTATAGAGTATATTTTTATAATAATTAATTTTAATATAGAAATGTTTTTATTAATTATTTTCCAAGATCATATAATCATATATTGTTTAAATAATATATGAAGTGATTTATAGAATAAAAATAATAATTATTTTATTATATGAATTTTTGTACAGATTATTAAGTTAATTATTTTACCTTAATTATTATTGTTAAAGATGAAAGAATAATCAGATATGGAATCCAAATCCTAATTTTGGATTATTGTCAAGGTATTAGAATAATGATATAATATTAATTATATTTTGATTTTTCAGTGCTATGAATATGTACGGTATGACCGTATTGATAATGGTTGGTCAATTACGGTGTATTTTGACCAAACCTTAGAATAATGTTAAACCCTAATTTGAAATCCAAATTAGAGTGCAAGATTGTTTTAAGTATGTTAGATAAATTATGTCGTGCATTAAATATATTAATTAGGTAAACCCTAATTAAAATTCTGAAAACCCTAATATGAAATTAGAATTTGAGATTGTTGGTGATTATTGATAATGTGATTAATTAGCAAGTATTATGGTTATAATTATTAAATTTTAGCAAACCTAAATTATTAAACCCTAATTTAGTAATTGGAACCCTAATTGTAATTTGGTAACCCTAATTACAGAAAGAGTAAACTTTAATTGCTAAATTAGCAAAGTCAACAATAATTATATGATCTAAACCCTAATGTCCATTTGTTAGATAATTACAAACTTACTTTAATTAACAAAATTATTATTTTCAAAATTTAAGAAAACTAAAAGTTATTTAATTTTATTTATTGTGCAAACCCTAGTTGAAAAATCCTACATTTTGTGCCATACCTTAGGGTTAAACCCTAAGGGTTTGTCAAGATTGCAATTTTGCCATAATAAATAAAAACCAAATGACATGTTTACCCTTTTAAGCATTAAAGAGCCTAAGTTGTAGGTGTTGACAATAGGTTGAGTTGTTAAACAACTCCAACCACTTCATGTGACACATCAATGCCAGCAACAAGTCACTAGAATCAGCCAATTCATGAATCTAGTGGTCTATAAATAGATTGAAGAGAGAGAAAAATTCATTTTGCTAAGCCATTTTCCTCAAACACTCAACCATTCTCTCTCAACCCCAAACCTCCGAAAATTTCTTCATATATCAGGCACAAACACAGCCCCACAAAATCCAACAACAAAACAGCAACCCAAAATCCGAAATTTGCTCATTTAAGGTATAAACCCTACCTTGAATTTCTGTCCAAAATTTGTTGTTAGATGTTGTGTTTAAGTGTTAGAATATATTGTTTATGTTGTCTAGTGATGATCTGGGTTGCTAGATGTTAGATCCATAACATCTAGAGGCTCGGATTTGAAGATTGGTCAAATCTGGAAAATTCGTATTTTGAGGTCTGACAATGAATGTCAGACCATGTAGATCTTATTCTGTTTATGTTTTTGACTGTTTAAATGTTTAACTTCATAGTATGTTATGATTACTTTAATCTAAAACTGGAATCAGGGTCAGGAGATGTGTAGATTGCATGTTATTGTTGGTCAAACTCGGTTGACCGAGCATGACTGGAAGATTTCTGGGTAACCCAGAAATCATTTTCCAGCATCTGACAAGATGTTTAAGGCTCTAGATCTGTCAGGTTTTTGTGGTTTTGTTTTTGTTCTTGACTTCATGTTGTAGTATGTTAGATGGACTCAAAGTTTATATCTTTATACCCTTCATAACATAAATATATCGATTTGAGTGAGTGGTCAAAGTAGACCACCAGGCACTGATTATGCGTTTCTGGAAAACCCAGAAACGGTATGCATGAGTTTTCTGACAGACCTTGACCGAGTTGAATCTGGCTGTTCTGTTGTTGATATTGTGATTTTATGTGATATATATGTAGTGCTACATGTGTGCTAGAACTCAGAAGTATTGAATCACACGAACAGTTCATATGTTGTACGCTATAGTCGATCAAAAGTGGTAAGTCGAACTGTTCTTCATTTCTGGGTAACCCAGAAAATGAAGAACAGCTCTGACAGCATCTTGGGACGATTAGATCTAGCTTGTGTTAGGTTGTTTGATCAAGTTGTTTGTTATAACGTGTAGTATTGAACTTTGTCTACAAGATCTAGTTCATAGTTGGCCCAGAAACACAACACACACGGAATTATTGGTGGTCAAACATGTACACTCGGTGACTGCCTATGAATGTTCAAGAACATGAAGAACACATATAGCGACGGTTCTGTCGCTATAGGTGGTCTTTAGCGACAGATTTTTTTTAAATTTCCGGAAATTAATAAAAAAATAGAAAAAAATAGTTTTTAATTATTAAAAATACAAATTAAATTATTAAAAATTATTTTAAATTCTAAAAATTAGTTTTTAATTATTTTAAATATATTTCATAAATATTTAATATTTTTGGAATATTAAAAGTAATTAATTTATTTAATTATAATATTAAATAAATTATTTAAAAATTATTTTAATATTTGAAAAATCATTTAAAATTATATTATGATATAAAAAAATATTTTAAGTTATTTTTGATAACTTTTAATATTATTTGATAATGTTCATTAATAAATTAATATTAATGATAATTAAGTTATTTATTAAAGGGATTAAATAAATGAATTAAAAATGATTTTATAATATTAAAAATCATTTTAAATAATAATAAGGTATTTAAAAATATTTTAAGTTATAAAATATAACTTTTAATATTTAAAGGTAAAATTCATTAATTAATAATTATTAATGATATTAAAGTTATTTAATATTTACATTAGTTTAAAAATAATTTTAATATTACAAAAATCATTTTAAATGAAAATAAAGTGTTTAACGATATTTTAAGTTATAAAATATAACTTTTAATATTTAAAGGATATTTTCATTAATAATTTAATATTAATGATATTTAATGATTAATGATATTAAATTTATTTAATAATTATATTAAATAAATAATTAAAAAATGATTTTAATTATTTAAAAATCATTTAAAAAGGATATTAATGATTTAAAAATATTTTAAGTTATAATTATTGACTTTTAATATTTGGATAAATAGTTGATTAATATTAATGGTAATTATTTAATAATGATTTTAAATATTTTAAAAATCATTTAAGGGTATTATTAATACTGTAAAAATATTTTAAGTTATTATACATAACTTTAATATTTTGGCAATGGTTTCATTAATAGTTTAATATTAATTAAATATTAATGATAATAGAATTGTTTAATACTTAAATCATTTCATAATGATTCTGATATTTCAAAAATATGATAAATGATAATAATTATTTAATAATTATTATAAGGCCATGAAAAATAGTGCAACTGATGTTTAAGTTATTATAAGGCCATGAAAAATAGTGCTGACTGCAATAGGCAGTGTTATGTGTACGATATGTTGTACTAATCAGTAAAATGATCTGATTAATGATAGGTTGTGATAGAAAAAGGGTAGATCTATGTTGCGTAAGTGTAAGCAGCGCATCAGGCAAATATCCTAACTTTGCATTTTCTTTATGCAATGGACAGAAGTGAGAAGTTCAGAATTATTGTTATTATTGTACAGATTGTTAAACTTATATTATATATGCCCATTGATTATCAACATGTTAGTATATGATAATTCAGTTATATATATTCTGTTCGTTAATTTCTAGAAATGATTATACAAGTGCCCCCACTTGGATAATCATTGTATGCAATCGCATGTTGATACACCTTTGATATACATATATGTTGAATAAGATAAGACCTTTGTTATGAAAACCCGACAGGTATGAACATCCCGATATTGGGAAAATTTTATGCGTCCAAGGCGGACAGAGTGAACGATAACATCGTTCTTATACATGTAGTATTGATCAATACAGGGTACAACGGGGCTGATCACCCTCCGTGTCCGTAAGTCATAACGGTTTACAGATGAATTTCTGTTCAAACCTTTTCGAAAATGAAAACAATGTTCATAGTATGTCACAGAAACCCCATGTATAGTCAATACGTAGTTTCAAAAATTTGAAAGATGGTTGTTATGTTATTATTATTGGTACATATTACTTCACAACTACTGACTAGTTGTAGAAGAATATTATAAAGAAAACATTTAAATTCTTTCAGTCTATATATATATAATACTTACTGGGCAATCAAATGCTCATCCTTGCTTAATTTAAATATTTTCAGCTAAGTGTGAAGGACCATAAGGATCTGTCAAGAACAAAGGAAAAGAAAAAGTTGCTGAATGACTTTATATGCTACTGTTTGTAATAATTTTAGATTATGAAAACTATGATATATATATATTTATATATGTTATGACATGTAATGAATGATTAAAGGTTACGTACTTGGGAGAAAGACTCTGATGTAATTATAATTTAAGTTTAAGTTAAATTAGAGAAAGAGGAGCTAATCACCTCTTGTAATAGCTGAGCCTGGCGAGAAATATCTTCAACCGAAGAGCTAGTAGAGCTCCTATTGTACTCATGATCAAACAAACTTTCACTCCCACACAACGGATCCCTAATTTTCGCCTTCACAGGCTTAGGAGGTTTAGTCACAGCGGGAAATCAGTGGAAGTAGCGGCGGAGGACGAGTGAGTGGGCCGATTATAAACGTCGTCATCTGGTGGTGGCGACGGTTGTGGAGGGGATGGTACCTGTGGCGTTGGTGATGACGGTGGCGGGGGAGCGGTGGACCAAAGAGAGTTGTTGAGCCAATCGAGAACTTGAGGCAAGAGGGTTTTTAATTTCAAGATTTCAGTCCCATGCCATTTTAAGCTCCGTGTTTTTGAAATAAATAATGTTTTTTTAAAAAAACGTTATCTAATTAAAACAAAAAAAATAACCTTTTAAATAGATAACGTTTTTGCATATATATCAGCAATGTTTTTAAAAAAACGTTGTAAAAAAAATACCGCAACATTTTTATAAAAAATTTTGTGGTTTAAGTGTTATCTATTTACTATTTTGTAGTAGTGATCATACGTTAATTTTTAACGGTTCAAAATTTATGGACATATACTCATCTTATATATGGATAATATATCCAAAAATAACAACGATCAACCGGTCGGATTAAAATTACAACTCACGCAATAGAGCTTTAAAGACAATTATTTAATTTTTAATACCTCCATTCCGACAAAAATACTGATAAAACACCTCAACATTAATCTCTTCAATTATATCCACATAAAATAAATATTTCCTTATCATAAAAAAATTAATAAATAATTATTCATAAATAATATTACATAATCACAAGAATGACAATCAAGCGGTTCCCAGAAAAGAGGAGGCTTTCCGATAAGGATTTCTCCTTACTGGCGCGCAATTAGGTGACCAAACCTCTGCTTGACAGAACTTTCTAGACATTGCCAATAATGTTATCTAATAATATTATTCAAATAATATGAATTATTAATATGATAATGAGAAATATTGTACAGTGACAATTATTGAAACAACAATAATATAAAATATCAACGTAACAATTATTGAATAAAATAAAATATTGAATAATAATTATTGTAATAATTATTGAGTAGTGCATTCTTATGTAAGAATCAATAATTCAAAATTATTGTGCAATACCGTGTGCTAATGTGCAACAACGCGTATCAATGTATTTTAACCACAAGGTATTCTAACAGTTAACGGTAAAACGTTCGCCGTTATTTTATAAAAAGATATTTTTGTCGTTTTCTTAATCCAAAAATAATTCCGTTATGGGGTCCACCAATGATTGTGCCGTCGTATAAATATTCCCTGTTAAAATGAATATTCCCAGACCAATCGAATATTATATAAAAACTTGCGTACTTTATAAAATTTATAAATATTACCCACAACTATAATATTATATCAAATTCACTACATAATATTAAAAATGATGTTTATAAAAAATTCATCTTTATTCATAAATGTTGGGGTCTTACATCATTACTTCTTAAAGTAAATTTTGTATTGTAAATATATATATATATATATATATATATATATATATATATATATATATATATATATATATATATATATAGAACACGGATCAGGTCCGGACTCCTGGACATGATCAAAATCCGGACCCAAATTTTTTTTTTTGTAGAACAACTAAAAAAAGAATTTATGGAACTAAATTTTTTCCATAATACAGTGTTTTTGGTGTGTTTTTAATACCTACACCAACCAATGTATGTACAGTTTGCCCAGACTGTAGAGACATATTTTGTTATACGTATCCAAATCACACCCAAAACACTGTATTATGTAAAAATTCAAGTTCCATATTTTTTATTTTTAGTTATTTTTAAAAAAAAGCAAAAAAAAATAAAAATAGGTCCGAATTTTGTTAAAATCCGGGAGTTCGGACCTGATCCGGATTATATATATATATATATATATATATATATATATATATATATATATATATATATATATATATATATATATATATATATATATATATATATATATATATATATATATATATATATATATATATATATATATATATATATATAGCAAGGATCAAGAGCATTCATCTTAATCAGCATTCCTCCTTAAATAGCATTCATTTATTAAAACTACGTCGTTTTGGAATGGCTTAAAAGAGAGTGGTCCCACTTTTTTTCATTTATTTACAGAAATGTCACCCGCGACCACTCAAAAACGACTTAGTTTTAATAAATGAATGTTATTTATGGAGGAATGCTTTTGATCCTTTATATATATATATATATATATATATATATATATATATATATATATATATATATATATATATATATATGCACATATATATTATTTTAATATAATATATCAATAACTATATATCTATATCGATCTATATAGCATATATAAAGATAGTAATAGTGTTTCTGCTCGTAAAATAAAGCACTCCCATAATTTTCAATACATTTAAACTTCTCCTAAAACAAAAAAGTAATAATAATAAAGCATGCCTAAATTTTATAAATTTATTCCTTTTTTCCCCTTATCTTTCCATCTTATGTAGAGTTTAAAATCATTGAAAATCTACCACCAATAAATTTGGGCAAATAGTATTTTTTATCATTAATATTATAAAATCTAGATCATAATATTTTTTTGCTCTTTACCCCTATTATTAAATAGTATCTTTTATGTTTTTTTATTTCTCTTTTTTTATTCTTTCCTTTTACTATTTTTGTTGCCCATATATATATATATATATATATATATATATATAGGCAGGATCTAAAGCGGACCAAAAAAATGGACCAAGGAGCGGACCAATGTAAAAACACGCGGGTTTCAGGGCCAACCCGCGGGTTGGTCCGGGTTGGCCCTGAAACCCGCTTGTTTTTACATTGGTCTGCTCCTTGGTCCGTTTTTTTGGTCCGCTTTAGATCCTCCCCGTATATATATATATGGGAAAATGGGTATACACAGCCGTGCTCTTTTATTTTTACACAGTATCCAAAACGACGTCGTTTTGGAGTTAAAAAAAACCCACGGGTTTTAACTTATTTTAGTGGTGCAAAAACCCATTAAAAATTCACCAAATCGCAACATTACTTTTAAAGGGGCCATGTAAACTCTAGAAATTATCATACGTCAAACCCTTACAGAATCGAGGTGTGAATCAAGGAGGTCTGAAATAGAAGTTGAGATCGAACTGATGAGTAGCTGTAATTGCAGTGGCATTGGTCTGAAGTCGCGATGGTAATTGCAGTTGTGGTGGCGGCAGTGGTAGGAATTTCTATACACGGAAGAGGATTTGGGAGGAGAAGCCTTATGCGACTGTGGAGTAGGTGATTCGCGATTGAGGAGGAGAAGGGAGAGAAGCCCTTATGCGAGTGGGGAGAAGCCTTAAGAGATTGAGGAGGAGGAGAAGGGTGCACAACCGTGGTTTTTTTTTTAACTCCAAAACGACATCATTTTGGATTCTGTGTAAAAAAAATTAGCACGGCTGTGCATACCCATTTTTCCCATATATATATATATATATATATATATATATATATATATATATATATATATATATATACAGTCCGCTTCTCCAGCGAACTCGAATGAGTCAACTAAGAACGAACCGGCTATAGCGACATTTTTTTCTTATAGTATAAAAAATCAGCTTTATATGTTATAGCGACGGAAAAAATCGTCCCTATAGCCGGTTCGTTCTTAGTTCACTCATTCCAGTTCGCTGGAGAAGCGAACTATATATATACAACAAGGATCTAAAGCTCACTCAGTAAAAGACTCACCCAACTCACCTATATATACCTTCTTTTTCCTTCTCTCTCCGCATTAGACACTCGGCCGAAAAAAGAAACGAGAATTGGAAAAGTTCACCCTCCCTATCTCATCGCGAAAACTGGTAACTGGTCCATCGAAAGAGAATCGGCCCCTTCTTCCTCTCTAAGAGAATCTCTGCCTTCTCCCTCTCTTCGCGAGGAATCGACGCCTTCTCCCTCTCTCTTCGCGGCCCTCGCAAGAATTGTGACGCCCCCAAAATTAGGTATACATCACCCATCTTGAGTCGCCAGATACATGGTACAGAATTCAAATACAACTTACTAATACCACTGTCGTGTACAATACGACAAAACATAAACTGTGAGTTTGAATACAAATAATGTCTACTAGAGATTATACAAACTCAAAAGGAGTCCTCATTACAATTATTGTCACACTATTTCACAGAATAGTGAGGACTACTAATGCTATCCTCTGGACCATTACTCCGTTCCCCAACTCGTCCCAGCTATATTCTTATTTCCTGAAGAGAACAGTGAAAGAAAGGGTGAGCTCAACTAGCCCAGTAAGAAATATTATGACTAAGATAATGCAGAATAAATTATCATTAGCCTTCAACAGTGTTAAACTGATAAAATATAATAAACATCAAGTTTAACTGCAGCGGAACCAGCAATCCATTAAAAGAGTCAAGTAGAAAATAAAAACTACTATCTTTTATGATTTAAAAGGTTTTTCATCATCGTTATAGCTGAGACTTAGCTTAATAAATATTCCACATCATCGAATCACCCCTGCACTACGGCCAAGGATATTCTTTAGTATCACGACCACAATTATCCATGCACTACGGGCTAAAGATAATCATGTTTTCATCAACGGTCCTGATCATGCCATAAAATAATTCATCTTTGTAGTACGGCCAAAGAGAATCCATAGCCATAATCATACCAAAAACTGTCCATCAATGCACTACGGGCCAATGAGGACTTTTAATTTTTACATCATTTGTAATATTACGGTCATGATTACACCGAATAATCCCTGGTCATAATCATACCAAGTTCATCTATGCACTACAGGCCACAGATGACTTTCAAAAATATAAATAAGAGGATGATGACAATGATATAAGAATTTAATAAAACAAGTTCAAGAATTATTTTATCTAGGAATTATGAACGTCCAAATTTGTCAACACGATACTGTTTTGTGGTGTAAAATTCAAGAATGATCAGAAGAAGATTTCCATGAAAGGATACTGGATGAAACGCAAATATCAAGGATATTCCACTAATTTCATGGAGTATAGAAGTCAAAGTTTTAACCAACTGAGTATAATAAAGAATGAGATAACAAAAGAAATCACCATGCATGCGATAGAGACCGCACAAACAGGTTATTCCAGCAGAATAATAATAACGGAACCAGGTCAGGTGAAATTCACACCGACAGGATGTTCCAACAGAATAATAAATGCGGAATAGTAAATGATGGAACCAGGTCCGGCGTATAGCACAGACAGGATATTCCGACAGAAATGTAAAGACGGAATAGTAAATGGAACCAGGTCCGGCGTACAGCACAGACAGGATGTTCCAACAGAATAATAGAAGAATGTCACCAAGTATAGGGTAAACCGCGTATACAGGTTATTCCAACAACTGAGTATAATACCGAATGTAATAACATAAGTTCTCTTCAAGAAGAAAGAATAAAACCCTTACGGGTATAACAAATAATATTCCCTACCTTAGAAGAACTGGATATAAGTGAAGTAGCAGAATACTTTTCTTCTTTCTCTCTATAGTTTCTCTCTCCAGAGTTTCAGTGAATTCGTAAGAAATAATGAAGGAATGAGCTTTCTATTTATAGAAAAACTGAGGGTGGCTCTTGGTCTTAACGAAGGGTCAAAATGACTCTTGGTAATATTGAAGAGACAACTACTATTTACGAATGGGTAATTAACCCTTGAAACACCGAAGAGGCAGTTAACTCTTGGTAATATTGAAGGGACAACTACTATTGACGAAGGTAACTACTATTGACGAAGATA
The DNA here is from genome assembly GCA_020205505.1 of Panax japonicus. Classification (NCBI taxonomy): domain Eukaryota; kingdom Viridiplantae; phylum Streptophyta; class Magnoliopsida; order Apiales; family Araliaceae; genus Panax; species Panax japonicus. The sequence goes on from JAINUV010000209.1 coordinate 38,848, forward strand.
ATTACTATTTACGAAGGTAATTACTATTTACGAAGGTAATTACTATTTACGAAGGTAATTACTATTTACGAAAGTAATTACTATTTACGAAAGTAATTACTATTTACGAAGGTAAATACTATTTACAAAAGTAATTACTATTTACGAAAGAGACTCTTAGATGACGACATATGGCCCCCCATAAATAATTAAACTTATCATCAACGCCTCATAATAGACTATTTATATACATCAAGGATTAAATAAAAATTACCATAAATCATTTTATCAACACAATTTAATCTTTTGTCGTCTCAATTATTGTTTAAATAATATAACATATTATACAGATGATACTGTGACAATAATTGAATCAATAATATAAGAGATATGATGCAGCAATTACTGTAGCAATAATTGAGTATAGCTGAGTGACTTCTCACGTAAGCATCAATAATCAATACCGTGTGCTACTATGCAACCACGCGTATTACTGTACTTTTACTACCGAGTAATTCAACAGTTTTAACGGTAACACCTCCGCCGTTATTTTCATAAAGTATTTTTGTCGTTTTCTCAATCCGACAATAATTCAGTTGTGGGGTCCACCAATGATTGTGTCGTCGTACGAATATTCCCCGACAAAAAGAATATTCCCCGACCAAACGAATATTTTATAACAACTTGCGTACTTTGCAACATTTTTAAATATTACCCACAACTATAACATTATATCAAATCCACACCATAATTTTCAAAAATATAATTCGAGAAAATTAAATATTTATTCATAAAATCTGGGGTCTCACAAGAATCGGCCCCTTCTCCCTTCCTCGTCGATTCTAGACCAAGGTAACAAAATTAGAACTTTGGGTGATGATTTTCTTATTTTATGGGTTGAAATCAGGTTAGATTCGTTCCAATTTGTGATTTGGTGTTCAATAACTGCTTTTTTAGAAATATATATATATATATATATATATATATATACATGGCTATATGTATATACACAGTAGTGCTATGTCGACGAATTTTTTGGGCTATGGCGACGGTAAACGGTCGCCATAGCCCAGAATAACTATGACGACGGGTGAAACCGTCGCTACAGCCCAAAAAACCGTTGCCATAGCCGACTGTGTAATACAAAGCTATGTACCTACATTTTTCCATATATATTCTATTTGTTAATCAAGCATGCATGGATTTATTTGTGTATGTGGATTCAAATTAATTAGTAATAATTAAAAAAATAGTTCAATTCTTTACAATATGGAGAGAATTATTGAAAGAAAATAGAGAATTCTTTCAAGCATATACCACTCTCACATGATCACATGCACTATTCTTCGAGACGCTTTTCAAGGTAAACATCACCTTATAGAACCGTCGTCACTACTTTTCTAATAAAATTCAAACTATATTGGAGTATATATTTTAATAATAAACTTTTTTTTTAGCACAATGTGTATACAAATGTGTACCTTTTCATTTTTCATTTAGTATTTTTATAATTTTGTGGGTATAATATTATTTATAATTTCAGTAGTTGAAAAAAAGCACTAATTAAATGAAATCAAAAATATGTAAGATAAGTTTTGGGTTTCTAAGTGAGTGAGGAGAAGAAAAGACATCAAGTTCCAAGACCAGCCAATAAAGAGGTACAAGAGCTCTGGAAGGAAATCTGCATTTCTTGAAGGATACCAGATAGAGTAGTCCTAAGACCAGAAACACATTTGTACAAAAAAGGTTTCTCCACCTATTGAATGAGTGATTTTATTAGTGGAAAAAACTCAAATCTTGAAGAGGAGTTTAGGGACTGGACTAATTATATAGGGCTATATGTATATACACAGCTGTGTATTATACAGTAGGCCTAGGACGACATATTTTTTGGGTTATAGTGACGGTAAACTGTCGCCATAGCCCAGAATAGCTATGACGACGGGTGAAACCGTCGCTATAGCCCAAAAAATCGTCGCTATAACCTACTGTGTAATACACAGCTGTGTACACACATTTTTTCCAATTATATATATCTGATAGAAATATATATAGTGAACTAGGATATATCGTTGCGTCTTATGTTTGGTATTTCTCTTTCCCAATCCTTTTATTTCACTCACAAAATACTTGACACAAACTCACTCATAAATTTATTAGTTAAAAATTATAAAGGCCAAGATTTATTCTAAAAGTGAATTAATCTATTCAACATCCTTCTAGATTAATATCAGAATAAATCAGACCAAACAATTACTATTATGGAATTTCTTATTTGTTATTTTTTATCAATAATTATGTATATATATAATTTTATTATTAATCAGATAATATAGTTTTAGAGGACAACATTTTTTTATAAAGATCTTACTCAATACTAATATAACTCAATTATTAAGTTTAAAAGTAAATATTAATTACTTTATTCAATAAATATATTAATTTATAATAAAATCACGTGCTTTGTGTTCTGTTCGTATTAATTAAAGGAAAATGATTTATATATCGACAAATTTTGGATAACTTTTGTTGCTATCAAGACTTGAATAATTTACAGCGGTCCGGATCAAGTGCATACCCCTTATCTTACTCACCCTCCTTTAGGCGACGGTTTCGGTTATACAACCGTCGTCTATACTTTTTGCGACGCTATATGTTATCCGTCGCTAAAAGTATAGACGACGGTTGTATGACCGAAATCGTCGCCTAAAGGGGGGTGAGCACGAGTGAGTAAGATAAGGGGTATGCATTTGATCCTTGCTCTAATTTACAGCAATTTAAAGTTTTCCTAAATAGAGAGACATTTTTCTTTTTAGTTTGTTTTAAAATTAGAGATACATTTCTATTTTAAGACTATAAAGTAACATGATATTCTTAATTTGTCATTATTTTTTCACCATCATTTTTAATATCAAACCATCACAGTTGACTTCTTAACTAATACTAATGATATATTTAAGAACATAAAATTATCTTTAAAAGTCGTCGTTTTACAAATGTTTATGTATCTCTAATTTTGAAACGGAAAACTCTGAGCAATATGCTAGAATAAATTAGTGTGAGACAAGGGAGGATCCATGAATTTGATTCAGCTTGGGCAATATTAAAATAAAATTGTCTCATTCAATTTTTCAAAATCAATGGGCGATATATTCAATTTTTCAAAATAAATTGGTGATATTTTTCAATTTTCAATTGATACAATTCATTTAATTTTAATAATTTTGTAATTGGAAAGTACCAAAGATACAACTATGTAAAATGTTGCTTACATATTTATTACAGTGTCATTAAATATGTATTTTCTCATTTAGCAAAAAAAATAATATATATATATATATATATATATATATGTATGTATTTTCTCTAACTGTCATTTTTGCTTTGGCAATATCAAGAAATATCTACTCACCAAAATGCATTCCTTTCCAAACATACCCCAAACTTGCATTCAAATTCAACCCATAAAATCGTTCTTTCTTACACACGTCATTCAAAAGTTATATAAAGACAATTTGCAGTAAGTACTTAAAACTAGATATACAGTGCTAACATAATCAATACAGTGAAATTTATGATAAGTTGATTTCATAATCAATCATCCTCCCACCTGTGTGTCAGCACTGTATGGGACATGAAGTGTCTATTCCCACGATATCATATGATATTTTGGAATACCAAATGCAAATCCAAATTTGTATGTTTTGCTTGGATTGCAGTTGAAATTCTTGTCACCACCAAACCCATATTTTGTGCGGTAGCCCAGATATTCTCTGAAATTAAAAGGCTCCTCTTCAATGAGTTGGAGCCCGACACCAGATGCCAAAAATTCTAAATCCCATTCACGAAAGTACCTGTTTGACTTGTGAGTAATATGAATTTCACCACCATCCATTATCATCTTTTTAGCATTCTTCAGAAACATTCGTATCAATGTTCTATGCCGACTGCAACAAAAAATATTAAAGATTGATCATCAAAGATATGAGAATTAATACATTAGATTTTTCTCTACGTATTTTAATATTGTTCTTACATACAAGTGCGGCTGTTGGTGTTCTAAAAATCCCCATCTAAGTTTGATTAATCACCGCCTACGCACTATGCATGTCCTCAACTGCCTCGAATTGGCTAGACGTCTAAGCAGAATCAAACCTCTATGATACACATGAGGACTCAGGAGAACTAACTTTGCTAAAGAAATAAGATCAAGTTAAATGAAACAAAAGGAGATGATCTCAAAAACAAGTTTATCACTCTACTGAATCAATTTAATAAAATGTTTGAAACTCTACAATACTTGAAATGAATTTCTTAAGCCATAAAAGATTTATTTTTTAATAATTTTTTCGTGTAAAACTTAAAAAAATTACATCTATTTTATACTTTATATGGTTTAACAAGTACATACAATAAAAAATAAAAAAGTGAGAACTCCTAAGACCGACTAAGAAAGCGCCTAAAGTCTAAACATTTATGTTATTTTTTCAAAAGATTTTTTTTAAAAAAGTTAATATTGGAAAAAAAATTAAAATGATTATGTCTAGGTTTGTCTATGATAATACTCATAAACTAGTTACCTCTTATGCCCAAGGAAAAACCTAGTCTGCCTAGGAAAACACTTAGAACACCGCCTAAGTGCTAGGCCCCTCCTACACTGCCTAGCGATTTTTAGAACAAGTACAACTGTACAAATGCAGACTAAAGTCTACACGTTTATGATAAATTTTTCAATAGAAAATTTTATTTTTAATAGATAAAATTGTACCAAAAAAACACTTTTAAAATAATTATGTCAAAGCATGTCTATGATAATAACCATAAACTAATAAGAAATCAAATGGTTGTTCCACTTGGAAACTGAAGTTTATATTCTTTTGTTTTTGTCCCTTGCAAGCTATGTTTGATAACTAAATTACCAACTTTGGAAGACAAAATTTAACTAAATTTCAATTCAACAGAATTGTAAATGTGCTTTCAATTTCAAGTACCAAACTTAGAATTAGTATATTAATAACTTTATGTGCTATACACAACTATATATGAATCAGAAATTTGATTTTACTGACCTAAGCTCGGAACTGCGTGATTCATTCTGAAAAAATCCAGCATGTGGGAAATTAAAAACAACGCGATCAAACGTCAAGCCCATTTGCCAGAAATAATTTGCCATTTGGGTGGCATCTACACCATGCAAAACCATGCAACCTCTATTTTGTAAGTTTTGGATGTTGGACATGGCATTTACGTAATTACTGGCCAGAAATCCTGAAATGAAATTCCCAGAAGAATACACTCTAGAATTATTACATTCAACTAAAACAATCATACACACTATATTATTTAGCATATATATAGTTCGCTTCTTCAGCGAACTGGAAGTAGCGAACTAAGAACGAACCGGCTATAGCGACGGATTTTTCCGTCAACCGTCGCTATAGCATAGAAAGCCAGTTTTTTATGTTATAGCGACATAAAAAACCGTCGCTATACTTAGTTCGCTCCCTCCAGTTCACTGGAGAGAGCCGGACTATATATATATATATATATATATATATATATATATATATATATATATATATATATATATATATATATGCCAAGTTATACACATACTTGCACATAACTTTTTCTACTAATACTTCCTCGGTTCCACAATAAGAAACACATTTGGAGACTTACAAGATAAAACACTCTCTTATCACATGAGTATGGAAACCATTTTACTATTTATGCGGAATCTTGTCAAACTATCGTTTTACTTGTGAAAATATGCCTATATTTTTTGTTCCATATTTACCCTAATACAAACTTTAAAGGATATGCTATTATATAGACCCTAAATATAATGATACTAAAATTATGATGGTAAATTAGTAATAGAAATGTCTCTTATTCTGGACACAAGAAATTGATCTTCTTTTGAAATGGAGAGTACTAAAATCAGGGAAGTGATAAATTCACTCTAAATTTCTTCATTTGCTCTACAATGTCAGGCTATAATGTTGAAAATTTTTGTTTACAATGGAATACAAATATCATTTCCCTATGAAATTTACTACTAGGAAAAAGAATATGTTCAAATTGGACTCTAATTTGGAACATAGGTTTCATATGATAGGCAAACAGAGTATATGCAGCACATATTAATGCATGAAGGATTTATGTGTTTCTCTTTTTTTTGTTGACTCTTAAATTGAAGAGTATTAAATTTAGGAAAGTGATGAACTACATTTCTTCATTTACGAAAGGAAAGTTAAAATGTTGCAAATTTGGTTTAACAATGAAGTGCAAATATCATTTCCTTAATTTAAACCCCAAATTTGCGGATTCGGTTAACTTCATGATAAGTTGGTCAATTGACCAATATAGTATTGACACGCAGAGAGATATCACCTTCCGTTTGCGTGTCGACACTGTATTGATCAATTGATGAAAGTTCACTTCATGCTGATCATTACCCAAATTTGCTATTAGGAAAAAGATTATGTTCAAATGGGATCTTGATTCCGGACAGTTTGAAATAAGTAGTCAAGTTGCATTTATATAACAGAGAATTACAATTGTATCTGATATGCAACTGTGTTGTATCAATACAACTCATTTCTACATACTGCTCAAAAAAACTGTCGGAAATCAAAATCCTTCAAATGTTTTATATATGATAGGCAAATAAGAGTGTGTGTGTGTGTGTGTGTATATATATATATATATATATATATATGTTGTATATATTGATTGATTCGTGAATGATTTATGAGTGAACTTTTTATTTATTTTTTACCTTGAGAATCAAGAGAAGTAGCAATCATATTAGTGGCAGAGCCAAAAGCCATGGCCAAACTATTAGAGAAAGAGAAATCTCCTTCACCCACAAGTAATATCTTGTGACAATTGCTGTAGTGATTTTTCCATCTCTCATTTATCACCACTTCTCTGCCCAAATTCAACTTATTGTCTTCTTCTTCTTCTTCTTCTTCTTCTTCTTCACCATCATCATAATCATAATCATGATCATGATCATGATCATATTGATCATTTAGCTCTGAGAAATCTATTGAAATCTGTTCATGCTGCTGCAGCACTTCTCTGCTCAAATTCAACTTATTGCCTTCTTCTTCTTCTTCTTCTTCACCATAATCATAATCATGATCATGATCATATTGATCATTTAGCTCTGAGAAATCTATTGAAATCTGTTCATGCTGCTGCAGCACTTCTCTGCTCAAATTCAACTTATTGCCTTCTTCTTCTTCTTCTTCTTCTTCTTCACCATCATCATAATCATGATCATGATCATATTCATTTAGCTCCGAGAAATCTATTGAAATATTCTGTTCATGCTGCTGCAGCACTAACGGAGAATTTAGTTGATTTTCTGAAGTTTTGCAACCTTTGATGATGTTTTTCTTCCGAGAAAAATAATACTCCATGGATTTGATGATGTTTAATAAAGTTTGATCCATGGAAGAAGAACAGCCCTTGTTCTTGTAGATCTTCTTGGACATGTTTTTTTAGGGTACTCCTTGGATATGTAAATGGAAATTAAGAGTGCATGGTTCGCTGTTTGTGAAGCTAAAAGTCAAGTCCTCGTCCTTCAGATGCTTAAAGGTTACTAGCTATAATTAATTTTTACTGTTTTTTTTCCCCACTTTTCTAGGATACCTTCTACTACTACTACTGTAAAAGAAAATGGAGTGCCTGGTTCGCTGTTTGTGAAGCTAAAAGTCAAGTCCTCGTCCTTCAGATGCTTAAAGGTTACTTGCTATATTTTTGAATATTATGGTGTAGATTTGATATAATGTTATAGTTGTGGGTAATATTTATAAATTTTGCAAAGTAAGCAAGTGGTTATATAATATTCGATTGGTCGGGGAATATTCGTTTTAATAGGGAATATTCGTACGACGGCACAATCATTGGTGGACCCCACAACGGAAGTATTGTCGTAGTTAGAAAATGACATAATTATCTTTTTATAAAAATAACGGCGAAAGTGTTACCGCTAAAACTGTTGAATTACCCGGTAGTAAAAGTACAATAATACGCGTGGTTGCATAGTAGCACACGTGTGACGCCCCCAAATTAGGTATACATCACACATCTTGAGTCGCCAAATACATGGTACAAAATTCAAATACAACTTAATTATACAACAGTCGTGTAAAATACGACTAAACATATGTTATGAGTTTTAATACAAATATTACCATCCAGACAATATACAAACTCAATGGGGTCTTTATTACATTTATTATCACACTATTTCACAGAATAATGAGGACTGCTAATGCACCATCAAGGACCACCACTCTGTTTCTCCCGACTAGTCTCTGCTACGTTCTCATTTCTTAAAGAGAATAATGAAAGTAAAAGGGCGAGCTCTGTAATGAGCTCAAAATAGGTCCATTCCATCCAACCCATTCTGAGTCGCTAAATACATGGTACGAAAAATAACTACAACTTTATTACAACAATTATCGTGCAAAATACAACAACACATATGCTGTGAGTTTGGATACAAATATATACCAACTGTAGCACGTCACAATGACACCTTACATAAATATATAGTCAAAAACTGTTTTAAAAATTAGAATCTTTGAGAAGTGCTCAAGGAAACCTTCGTACATGGGAGGTCATGCTTTTAGGTTATGGTAGATATCATACGGCCACAGAATTATCCTTGGTTGACCCAATAGACCCCAAAGAAAAACGAGAAGATTACTATCATATTCTTCCCAATGATTAGTTTTCTCTTGACATATCATTATCTCCACTGTCTCTAATTGGAAATTAAACTCCAAACAAACACCAAGATTATATAGGTAGTGTTTGTAAATATACTCAGCAAGTGGATGAGTACAACCCTGTCTTATGATGACACGAGGTTGTATGTCATTAGACATCTTGTATGATAGTGACAAAACACCCTTCCAAGTTAAATTCACCTCACCCTCAACATCTATAGACCACCGTTCTATTCCCTTGTTATCCCCCGCTCGACCCAGCTACACTTTTATTACCTGAAAGGAATTGTAAAGCAAAAGGGTGAGCACAACTAGCTCAGTAAAGAATATCATGACTAAAGATAAATAAATTATCAATAGCCTTCAACAGTAATAAATCAGAGATTTAGAAAATAGGGTAGATGATAAAACTTTTCAACCATAGTTGCAGCGGAATGAGCAATCCATTAGAAGAGTCAAATAAACTATAAAGTCTATTATCTTCTCCATGTTAAAAGTCCACCAACAATGTTTTATCCCTGTAACATCAATCAAAAATTCCTGTCCACAATCACATGTATAACTCATAATTGTAATTGTAGTTCTAAATTCCATTTCTCATCCAGGACAAAGATAATTTTCATCACCTGAAACATCAAAGATTATGGTTATATCAAATCACAGTTTATGTTCCTAATCCTACTAATAAATTAATGTTTGCACTACGGCCAAAGATATTCATCAACAAGTCATCTTTACACTACAGGCCAAAGATATTCATCAACAAGTCATCTTTGCACTACAGGCCAAAGATACTTATCAGTTGGTCATGTTCATCTAAACACCTGTTCATCTTTGCACTACGGGCCAAAGATATTCATCAGAAATCATTCATCTTTGCACTACAGGCCAACGATATTCAGTTATATCATCATTTAGGACTGAGGATGATGAAAAATATTTTAAAAAAAACGAATCTAGTGAAACAAAAAAACAAATATTAAGGATTAGTACTTTAAACAATTTTCGTTCAAAAATACTTCATAAATAACCAGAGTGGAGTAAAATTCAAGAATGAAGACCAAAACATAGATCCAATCAAAGATAGTATCCAGAATAGATATTTTGGACAAAAAGAAAAAATTTTATTTTTCGGTGAATAGTGTCGTATTCGTGAATAGTTTCGTATACGTGAATAGTAACTTCGACACCAAAAGATAGAAATTTCACAAAAAATATCATCACGTTTCGTGAATAGTACTTGTAAATAGTAACTTGTGAATAGTAACTCATAAATAGTAACTCTGACATAAAAAAGATCCAAATTTGATAAAAATTTCCAACCAACATTCTGGCATAATGATATTGAAGAAATAATATCATTTTAGAAGAAAATAACCTCCCTTACCTTAGAAAGAATTGTACTTCTGACTGAAATACTGGATATAGTGCTAAAAGAACTTGCACCGTATAACAATACTCGAAGTACTAAAATACTCACAAAAATACGCTCGATATTATAGAGAGAAAAAGAGAGAGAAATCTGTAGTTTCTGGTGTGATTTTCAATTCTAACCTAAGCACCCTATTTATAGAAAAATGCTTAGAACACCAAAGCAGAAAATTTAATATAATATTAATATATTAAAATTAAATTCCTACGCCAACCTTAGAAAATCTGAAATCAGCCCATTCAACAAACATGTGGAACACACCATAATGAAAAAAACGTTTTTGTTATTTAAAGTATTTTAAACTTCCAAAAATTAATTATTTCGGAACTCCAGAACTTCAATAATTCACAATAAATAGCCCTTTATCAGAAAATTTGAATCTCGTGAATTTTTATAGGAAATTCAATTCTCTACAACTTTGCAGAAGAAAGTTTTTCCAAATTCCAAACAGAAATTGACCAAAATCCACAAACGGGCGATTTTACAGGCTATAATCAAATTTCAGTCAAAAAATGGGGTCCACCGACACACAAAACATGTGTTAAATAAATTTTGCAATAAAAATACTCTTCCTCCTCATATACTCATATATCCCACATTCATTGTAAAAATATCATCATTATTATATTATAATAATATAATAAAATATTATTTTATCAGAAAAGATAAAATATCGATTTTCAACAATTGTCACTTTAAAAATTTTCTCCATCTATATCCACATAAAATTAATATTTTCCTCATCATATAAATCAATAATTAATTATTCACAAATAATATTACAGAATCACAGTACTGGCAACCAGGCCGTTCACAAGAAAGAGGTGGCTTTCCAATAAGAATTTCTCCTTACTGGCGCGCAATTAGGTGACCAAACCTCTCCTTAGACAGAACTTTCTAGACATTGCCAATAATATTTTCTAATAATATTATTCAGATAATATGAATTATTGCTTCGATAATGGAAAATACTGTGTAGTGACAATTATTGAAACAACAGTAATATAAAATATCAACGCAACAATTATTGAATCAATAAAATAAAATACTGAACACTAACTACTGTAACAATTATTGAGTAATGCCTTCTTAAGTAAGAATCAATAATTGGTGCAATACCGTGTGATACTGTGCAACAACGCGTATTACTGTGTTTTAACCACCGGGTATTCCAACAGTGTTAACGGTAACAACTACGTCGTTATTTATAAACAACTTATACTTGTCATTTTTTTCATCCAATCGTTTTCCGTTATGGGCCCACAAAAGACTGCGTCGTCGTACGAATATTCCCCGACAGCAAGAATATTCCACGACCAAACGAATATTCCCCGACAACAATGAATATTTTATAACCACCTGCTTATTTTGGAAAAAAATCATATATCACCCTTAACTTTAACCTTTTATCAATTTAACCATTTACTGAATTGTAATTATAAGAAAAATTGAATACTTTTATTTCATAAAATTCGGGGTATTACAAGCTTAATTAGCCCAGTAAGAAATATTATGACTAAGATAATGCATAAAAAATTATCATTAGCCTTCAACAGTGTTAAACTGATAAAATATAACAAATATCAAGTTTAACTGCAGCGGAACAAGCAATCCATTAGAAGAGTCAAGTAGAGGATAAAATCTATTATCTTCTATAATTTAAAAGGTTTTTCCATTACTTTTATCGCTGAGACTCGGCTTGATAAATATTCCACATCATCAAATCATCCATGCACTACAGGCCAAAGATATTTTTTAGTATCACGACCACGAATTATTAATGCACTAAGGGCCAAAGATAATTGTGATTTTATCAACGGTCCTGATCATGCCATAAAATAATTCATCTTTGCACCCTTGGCTAAAGAGAATTCATAGTCATAATCATACCAAAAACTGTCCATCAATGCATTAGTGGCCAATGAGAACTTTTTTCACATCATTTGTAATATTACGGTCATGATTATACCGAAATAATCCCTGGTCATAATCATACCAAGTCCATTTATGCACTACAGGCCACAGATGACTTTCAACATAATATAAACATGAGGATGATGACAATGACATAATAATTCAATAAAACAAGTTCAAAAATTAATTTATCCAGGAACCAATAACGTCCAAATTATCAGCATAATACTTCTTTGTAGAGTAAAATTCAAGAATGTTCAGAAGAATATTTTCATGAAAAGATACTGGATGAAGCGCAAATATCAAGGATATTCCACTAATTCCATGGAGTATAGAAGTCAAAACTTTAACCAACTGAGTATAATAAAGAATAGAATAACAAAAGAAATCACCAGGCATGCGATAGACCGCACAGACAAGTTATTCCAACAGAATAACAAATAACAGAACCAGGTCATGCGTAAACGCACATACAGGATATTCCAACAGAATATTAAATAATGGAATCAGGTCATGCGTAAATCGCATAGACATGATGTTCCAACAGAATAATAAAGGACGAAACCAGGTCATGCGTAAACGCACCGACAGGATGTTCCAACAGAATAATAAAGAGTGTAATAACAACAGAATTCACCATGTATAGGGTAGCCCACGTATACAGGTTATTCCAACAGAATAATAAAGAATGGAATAACAGAAGTTCTCTTCATGAATACAAAAGAAATAATACCCCTTACGAGTACAACAAATAATATCCCTTACGAGTACAACAAATAATATCCCTACCTTAAAAAAGAAAAGTATTCTGACTGGTAGGGCGGGGATATACTTGAAGAAAACTTGTACTATCTTTTACGCGCAAAGCTTTCTTAAATTCTAAATATATACGCTCGAGATTACAGAAGAAGAACTCTCTCTATAGTTTCTATCTCTAGAGTTTCAGTGAATTCGTAAGAAATAATGAAGGAATGAGCTTTTATTTATAGAAGAATGGACTGAATAGTAACTAATTCATGAACGATCCAGATTGATTTACTTTTAATCGGACGGTCCATATTGATTTAATAAAATATTCTAATAAAACAAAATCTTTTAAATAAAATATAATATATTCTATTTATAATCTAATAAAACGAATAACTTTATAAAAGTATTTTGTTTTATATAAAAAGATTTTACTATACAATTACTATGCAAGTACTATGCATAATAAAATACAATATATTCTAATTATTGTCTAATAAAATAAATAACTTTATAAAAGTATTATGTTTTATATAAAAAGATTTTACTATGCAAATACTATGCAAGCACTATGCAAATACTATACATAATAAAATATAATATATTCTAATTATTGTCTAATAAAACAAATAACTTTATAAAAGTATTCTGTTTTATATAAAAAGATTTTACTATGCAAAATACTATGCATAATAGAATATTATATATTCTATTTATAGTCTAAGAAAACGAATAACTTTATAAAAGTATTCTGTTTTATTACATTAATAATACTAATAAAACAAAACTCATCATCATTATTATTATCTACACTATTAATCGACCAGGTCGTTCCCAGGAAAGAGGGGGCTTTCCAATAAGGATTTCTCCCTATTGGCGCGCAATTAGGTGACCAAACCTCTCCTTGGCAGAACTTCTAGATATCGTTAATATTGCAAATAATAATCTTAATAACTTTGTCATCTCAATTATTGATATAATAATATATATAAAATATCGACAATAATTGAATCAAATAACGTGAGATACTATGCAGCAATTACTATAGCAATAATTGGACAAAACTGAGTGACTTCTCACGTAAGCCTCAATAATCAATACTGTGTGCTACTATACAACCACGCGTATTACTGCACTTTTATTACCGAGTAATTCAACAGTTTTAACGGTAAAACTTCCGCCGTTATTTTCATAAAAATATTTTTATCGTTTTCTCAATTCGACAATAATTCTATTGTGGGGTCCACCAATGATTATACCGTCGTACGAATATTCTCCGACAAAAAGAATATTCCCCGACCAATCGAATATTCCCCGACACGACGAATATTTTATATCAACTTGCTTACTTTGCAAAAAAAAAATCACATATTACCCTTAACTTTAAACTTTTATCAATTTAACTATTTACAAAAATAAAAAAATTGAATACTTTTATTTCATAAAATTCGGGGTCTCACAACACGGTATTGATTATTGATGCTTACGTGAGAAGTCACTCAATTATACTCAATTATTGCTACAGTAATTGCTGCATCATATCTCTCATATTATTGATTCAATTATTGTCACAGTATTATCTGCATTATATTTTTTATTATTAAATCAATAATTGAGACGACAAAGTTATTCATATTATTATTTGCAATATTGACAATATCTAGAAATTCTGTCAAAGAGAGGTTTGGTCACCTAATTGCGCGCCAATAAGGATTAATCCTTATCGAAAAGCCTCCTCTTTCCTGAGAACGACCTGATTGTTAAATATTGTGAGTTATAATATTAATGATGAATAAGTTGTGTTGATTAAAGATGAATTTGATAGTTCTATTGTGTTGAGATTATTAGTGTTAGTGGAAATCGACATCTATTCCGATGATAATTGATGTCTGGGGGTTATATTTATAAATAGAGTAATTTATCGGATAAATGAGCAATTAATTGCTACTAATTCACATGCTTATATAACTATTTGTTCACATGTGTGTACTATTGAATCACATTCTTGTACTATTAAGGGAATTGGTGCAAGATTGATAATACTTACATGACTAAATTAAAAATGAAGAAAAAGAGAAGGTATTATACTGTAATATTTCGAGCCCCAAAACGTGCAATTATCGAAACTATATTTTTCTATAAATAGAAGCTCATTCCTCCTTCATTTCTCACCAATTCACAAAAGGTGCAAGGATGATTTGATGATGTGGATTATGTATTGAGCTGAGTCTCAGTGATTAAAGTGATGAAAAACCTTTTAAATCATAGAAGATAGTAGATTTTATTCTCTATTTGACTCTTCTAATGGATTGTTTGTTCCGCTGCAGTTAAACTTGATGTTTGTTATATTGTATCAGTTTAACACTGTTGAAGGCTAACGATAAATTATTCTGCATTATCTTAGTCATAATATTTCTTACTGGGCTAGTTGAGCTCACCCTTTCTTTCACTATTCTTTTCAGGAAATGAGAACGTAGCCTGGACTAGTCGAAAAACAGAGTGACGGTCCAGATGATAGCATTAGTAGTCCTCACTATTCTGTTAAATAGTGTGACAATAAAAGTAATGAGGACTCCATTGAGTTTGTATATTGTCTAGATGACAATATTCTTATTAAAAACTATTAGATTATATTTTATCGTATTTTACACAACTGTTGTATAATTAAGTTGTATTTGAATTTTGTACCATGTATTTGGCGACTCAAAATGGGTGATGTATACCTGTTTTGGGGGCGTCACACAATATGTTTTAAGAAAATAATTTTTTTTCTCAGGTATTACAACTACTCCATCCGTTACTTAATATAAGTCGTTTTTGAATTGTGCACATGTATTAAAAAAATAATTATATATCATTAAATATAATATTAATTGTCTATATTGCCCTTGTATTGAAAAAAGAAAGTGTTATTTATTGGATAAAAAATAGTGAGAAGAGCAAAGTTATATTTATTACTTAAAATAATATTGAAAACTATGCAATTAATACTTATTTAAAATTCTCAACCTACTTGTATTAAGGATCAAAAATAATTCTCTAAAACGGAGCAAGTATTTCCCAAGGAGATATAAAGAGTTGATGGAAATTGCCTCCGACTCTACCACCTTTACTTTGGGAAAACACCATCAATAATTTTTACTTTGGGAAAGGGCCTATTTATTGCCAAGACTTGTGGTAGTATTGGTCTTATTAAAAGAGTTGATGCTACAATTAAATAATATATTTTCTTATAAAATATACTACTATTATTTAACTAATAATGTGTAATTGAATATTGATAAAAAAGTTAAAATAAGTTTAAAAATCTTAAATTATTCTAGTTCATTTATTTATATAATAAAACTCATAATATCTATCTTTAAATTAATGATTTATTTGTGTTAGGTTTCACTTTTTGTGTGATTTTGATGATAACAAATAAACTTCGTAGGAAAATAAGAAGAAGAAAAACAACACTAAATTTTCCTCTCTATAGGATTTTTCTTATCTCAATAATTGGTTCAAAAATTATTTTTAAAAATATTGAGTGCATTTCTATTAATTTATGTCAAGTGTTAATAGAGTAATATTTTCAAAGGCAATAGAGTTTATTAAGATTAATTTTCATAATCATCTCATCATTTTATAAAAACGACTATAAAACATAAAGTATTGTTTCATGCTGGATCCGGTTAGCATGAAGTTTATTTTTGAGTAAGTTGATCAATTGACCAATAAAATAATGACATACATAAAATTTCGTCTGCGTGTCAGCACTCTATTGTCAATAAACTAACTTACCTAAAAATAAATTTAATATTAACCACTTCCATACTTTTTGAGTAACTTCAAGCCTAATCTATCAAGGCAGGCTCACATGGGTAGGAAATTGGCTACACAAAATGGGACGGTCCCACCTTATTACCCCAGCCAAATGAAAAAAAGATAAAAGTGCCTAAATTAAAACCTACTTTTCCAAAGGCTAAAACTTTTGAATATTGAAAACAAAAGTAGTATCTTTAACTTAGGTGAGTTTATTTCTTTTATTATAATATACTTTTTACTTTTTTATGTAAAATTTATTTATTTTATTTTTAGTGAAGTTTGATTGGTTCTTAATATTATAATTATATTTGATTATGAAGTTATATTGCATTTCTCAAAAGAGTGGTGCTAGAGACTCAAACTATTTTACAAACATTTTACAAACTGCTGATGTGGCATACTCCACGTCAGCCTATTGATCAACAAATTGTTTAATGTAGTCTTCGGTCCCACGCAAACTGCTGATGTGGAGTATGCCACATCAGCAATTTGTAAAATGTTTATAAAATAGTTTGTGTCTCTAGCATTATTCTTCTCAAAAAGTGGATCCTTTAAAAAAATAGTGGGTTGATGACTAAAATATGGGGAGCAGTTAGTATGAATTTTAATTTTATACAGTGTCGACACGCAGACGGGAGTTGATCTTTCGCTCTACGTGTCAGCACTGTATTCGTCAATTGACAAATTTATCATGGAGTTAATTTCATGGTAACTGAATTCTTAAAATATGGATACTAAATGACGTATATGATTGTGTTAAGTTATATGAGCTTACCTATATATAGTGGGTTATTAATTAATTAAATACAATTTGACACATCATTTTGTAACTTTTTATTTGCAAGTGTATTTTGTTATGTAACATTACTTCATATAAAATTATACAAAAAAAATATGAAATAAAAACAATATAAAACTAAAATGAAACTAAAGAAGAGTACAATGACCAAATATTTATTTTAAAATGAATTATAAGTTATTTTAAGGCGCTAATTAAAAATAAAAACTTTTAACACTAATTTAACTTATACTTATAACAAGTTATGAATGTGTTGATAAAAGAGTCTTTACATTTCACTAAAATTATTTATTTTAAAATAATTTATAAGTCAAATTTTGAGAACAAAAAAATCGTTATCTCTCAAAAACAATTTGTAGACATCAATTTATAGATTAAAAAATATGTTATAAATACTTTTAAAAAATAAGTTGTAAATACTTAAAAAGTAAAAAATTACTTATAAGTTACTTTGACATCCCTCACTATAAGGGTTGTTTTGCCAAAAATTAAAAGGACAATATTTGGAAAAAAAGAAGAATTTGATTTTCTTTACAGGGAGATATTGGTCATTTAAAATCCAATATATGCTTAAACCATAAACCCTATTCCGCCATTCGTGCCCTCAAACAAATTCCCAATTTCTCAGCTGAGCTCTAATTAACAAAAATGCGACCACCGAGAGGCCGTGGTGGCGGTGGGTTTAGGGGTGGCAGGGATGGAGGTCGTTTCGGTGGCGGCGGCCGTGGAAGAGGCGGTCGTTTCGGTGGTGGTGGTGGTGGTGGCCGCGGTGGTTATCACGACGAAGGCCCTCCAGCCGAAGTTGTAGGTCTGATAATTATTCTCTCTATATAGATATGCAAATATGTACGTAGTGTGGTTCTAATTAAGTGTTTGATTTGAAATGGTTCTAATTAAGGGATTGACTTGAAAAGGTTCTAATTAAGGTTTTGATTTGAAATGGTTCTAATTAAGGGTTAGAAATATAGATATGCAAATATATACCTAGTGCAAATATACACTTGGTGTGGTTCTAAATAAGTTTGTTTATTTGTTTGGGTTGTTTTGGATAAAAAAAATTCAACCTTCTAATTAAGGTTTGATTTGAATGTATGTAGAGGTTTCGGCATTTGTTCATGGTTGTGAAGGTGATGCAGTCACGAAGCTCACTAATGAGAAAATACCCTATTTCAATGCGCCAATTTATCTTCAGAATAAGACCCAAATTGGCAAAGTTGATGAAATCTTTGGTCCTATTAATGAATCCGTGAGTAGCATTTCTTATGTTCTTATGTTCTAGTGTATTTTTAATATATATTTTTTTAATATTGAAATGCAGTGTTTTTTGTTTATTTGTAGTTTTTTTCAGTTAAAATGAAGGAAGGCATTGTAGCTACTTCGTATTCAGCTGGAGACAAGTTCTACATTGACCCATTTAAACTTTTGCCATTGGCGAGGTTTCTTCCGCAGCCAAAGTATGTTTGCTTTAATTTATTACTTGAATATTTAAATTTCTTGCTTTTTGGATTTTACAACCGAGTTAAGTTGGAGATGCTCATGCGTGTAGGAATTTCTATTTAGTTTAAAGTATGTTGGCTTGATACTATGAATTAATTCTACCATGCATTGATATATGGGATAAAGTACAATATATGCAGTTGAATTAATGAAGAACGGATTTTTAGTTATCACCGCCTCTCTCTTCCTAGATTCTTGCAAATTGTTTTTGTTAAGAAACAATCCCTTGGGATCAATTTTGAGTAAACTGTTTTTAAATTTAAAGGTATATTGACTAATGAATACAAACTGTTTTTAGGTACAACTTTTAAGTATCCATATTAGAAAAAAGGTATCAACTATTGTTCTTGTTTTTGTCTGTCATGATGTTGACTTAGGAAAGAGAACACTTAGGTACTTGTTCTTGTCAAGATAATTGTAGAAAAATAATTTGATCTCTTTGTGACAAAGAACAACAGTACTAGGTGTGCAGACTAAATTAGAACTTGTTCTTCTCTCCTGGCCAAAAGACAGGGTACTCATCCAATTAGAGCTTGCTTTTTCGTCTGATTGTCTAGGTAACTTCTTGGAAGTCCTAAACTAAACAGTATAGCCTTCTTTCTACATGGTCGCAAACATCATTTCGTATAGTTTATGATGTTTCTGTCGTACGGTGTCTTCGCATTAAATGGAAAACATCTCTTTTGTAACACCCCACTCCTCAAAATAAGTAAACAGAACACTAATGACTTCAAAATATTTAATACTGATATCCATTAATAAAGTACTAAATACAATTCTGTAAACAAAGTCAAAATAATCAAAACCTAAAATCGAATATTCCTAGTTGGTCAAAGGCGACTCTCTTTATAACACTAGCCCTATATCACCCCTGCAAATCTATCGGAAGAAAAATACAGCATGAGCCAATTGCCCAGTACGAATATAAAGATGCACAAATATAAAGCAAATATATAAATATGTACCAAAAGAATTGAATGAACGAATAAATACAAATTACGAACAATACAGACTCCTAATCAAATATGAATATATATCGAAATTGGCGAGACAAGGTACAAATGATTAACACTGGCAAACTGAAAACTATAGTCAAACGAATTCCAAATAAAATAAGGCTGAATCAAATGGTTATAAGATAACAATTTCATACTGAGCTCAAATACAAATAGTCAAAGGCTAACAAAATACATCGAAACCATGATGTATGCTAATCCAAAATGGATAATACGCACGACACATACGTCACTAATCCGCCAAATGAAACGAATCAAATCAAATCAAATATTGGGTCGACCCATACGTATCCTGAACAAATATATCAAATGGCCAAAGCTCACATCCAGAGCAACATACAAAACAAAAAGATACGCCGTGGGCTAATCACACCGCCACGGAAGGTGTCGTGCCCTTGTGTCAAGAGGACATGTCTGTGGTACCCTCACAGGTGGTTAACTCAAGTATACCCTAAGGATCAAACTACAAAATATAAGCCAAAAGGGATTCAAATCACAAGGCTTATATGACCATTTTCAAATGACATCGAATCATCAAATACAGACATTCTTAAATATTCACAAGATATCAATGATCAAAACAACTCCCGAATGTGAACAAAAATATACGAAGAATGATACAAACGAATTATAAAGTCTCCAAAACATATTAACATGATTAACTAGTTCAAAGAGTACAAATACGAGTTCTAATATCAACGCCAAAACGAAATTATCACAATAAATTTGATAAGGAATAATCATGAGAGGCAATACTAAATTTCTAAATGAGTAGCAAAATGAACAAATTAAAATTAAAAGAGTCGCTGAAAAAGTACGGAATCCGTACCTGGAGCAAACAATGTAATACCCAAAGTATATTCCAAATTAAACTCGTTAAACTCTCTCCGTCCGAACTAATTAAACAAAATAATAATTAATACAAGTAAAATTACCGAATTATAATTACTACTGTTATTAAAATAGTACACATTTCTTTCACGAGACTAATTATGTAACAAATTTTCCCACTTCTCTCCGTTTCAAATATAATGTATTATCCGTTTTCAAATTAGCTAAAGTATCACATTCAAACTCTAATTAAATATTATTTAGCTATAAGTGAGTCTTTGTAATTTTGTATAGGATTAGAGGTGACATCCTAGAAGTATTACGGTAATACCACTTTATAAATTTGCATGCATATGTACAATATAGCTTATTCAAATTAGTACTTCTGGAAAAGAACCTGGACAGGCAAATGAATAACTTCTAATAAATAAATTTTATATTATCTATGATTGCACTAATATATATATTAATTGCTATGCCAATCCATTTCCATACAGCTTACCGATGCTCTTCAGAAAGCATGAACACATGATTTCTTAACATCATTATATAAAAAAATAACAAATAAATGGTACATGCCTAATTAAAGCTATCTTGAATTTTTCTATCACTTCTTATTCTCGCATGAATGGACCAGGAAGTTCGTGAATGGCAACTCCCTTTAATCTCCACCTCTGTTTCTGTTTACAATATAACCCTACTTATCTCATATATAATAGTTTGATAACCGACTTTTATCTTTCAAAATATTATTATTAGTATTTTAAATAATATTTTTGTCCTATGTCCTAATTTAAAACCAAATTTCAAATTTTAAAATTTATTTCCTTATCATAATCAGAAAAGTATTTTACTTCTATTATAATTTTTTTTATTAATTAATATTTTTAGTTTAATAATTATATTTCTCAATTAAGCCCAACATAATAAAATCGAGACCCAAATAAAAGACAAGGTCCAATTACCATGTTTAAATATATATATATATATATAAGTTTTCTTTATTTGTTTATTTATTTTTACTGGGTATTACATCTTTCCTGGAAAGAATCAATTAGTGTAGCATAATTGGGAAGATATTTAAAGTGATTTCAAAAATAGTTTAATCTGTCAGAACTTCTGGACAAATATGACTTCTTACACTACATGTCTTGGTTCAAAGACATTGATTGTGTTCATGTTGCTATGGATTCACTTACAGATAGCTCATACAAATTCTTTTTTTAATGTAGCGTCTATGTACACAATTCTCTAATTTTAGCGTTGCACTATTTTTTAGGGGAGAGGCGCAATCTGGTGTAAGAGGTGGAGGTCGTGGAGGAGGAAGAGGTGGTGGACGAGGATTTAGCCGTGGAGGTGGTGGTGGTTTTCGTGGAAGAGGTGCTCCAAGAGGTGGCCGAGGAGGTGGCTTTCGAGGTGGTGGTGGCCGCGGTGGAGGTTTCAGGGGCAGAGGAAGATCATAGAGAACTTGTACTTCATCTGGTGCTAGTTTAAGTTATCATTACTGGATACTTTTAACTTTATTTTGAATGCTAATTCAGATATTACTTCTTGGTTCTTTTGAATGAGTTGGGATTACTTATGCAGTCATAGTAATTTTATTGTTTAATATTTTCTCCGACTTGCGATCTGGAGTAGAGTTGTAGAAATCGGTTGCTGCTATTGTTGTGTATTTGTGTGCAAATGATTCACAGTGGCCATAAATAATAGAAATATTTTGATTTGTGTTTAAGAAATGATTCAATCTGCCATTGGTAAAATAGAAATTGTTTTTGGGAATATCGCAGGCCATAAATAATAGAAATATGTAACGACACTCGATCAATAGTCACATATTGACCTAACACCGTGTTTGCAAGTTTTTATTTGAGGGGAAGGGGAGGGTTTTTTTAGGGAGGATTTTTAGGGAGGAATGGAAGGGATTTGGAGGTAAAATTAATTTTATTTTTGGCTGGAAAAATGAAAAATTTTATATTATCAAAAATAACATTTCAAAATAAATAATGTAACTTGTTCTTAATAATTATAACTCAATTTTTGAAAATATAAATTCTCTTTTCTTCAACGTCCCCACCCCACCCACCCACCCACCCACCCACCCACCCTACCTTCCCTATAAGACTCCAGCTTTTATAAATAAATATTTAATTTTCTCTGAATAGTAATCTAAATATTAAGGTGATATTTTAATAAATGTTATAGTTATAGGTGATATGTGCAAAATCTGCAAAGTAAATAAGTTATTATAAAATATTCGTTTTGTCGAGTGATATTCGTTTGGTTGGGGAATATTCGTACGACGACGAAATCTTTAGCGGAAAGTCCCTTCTTTCTTGGAAACGATCTGATTGTCAATATTGTGGGTTATACTATTAATGATGAATAATTGTTGAAAGATTAAAAATGAGTTGATTGAAGATAAGTGATTTGTGGGAAATGTTTATTCAATTTTTGATATAAATAGAGAGGCTTGTCATAAAGCGTTTGTTGTAAGTTTGATTTATTATTCCATTGATCCATGTGTGCCAATTTGTCAAACCGTCGGTAGAAAGTTATCTTAATTTGTTTTATTATTATTATAATAGTAATAAAACATAATTTTTTTTATATAAAACAGAATACTTTTTATAATATATATAAAGTTATTTATTTTATTAGAATATAAATAGAATATATTATATTATATATAAAGTTTTTTATTTTATTAGAATATTTTATTGCATAGTGTTGCATAGTAAAAATCAGAAAAAACAGACGAAACCCGTGAATTCTCTTATGTTCATCCGTGAAGATTTTAAATGGTGCCCTGTCAATCTCCTACAAATAGGTTGCTTAGCTAAGAAATGAAAATTATACCAAAATCAAATAATTCTTCTTCTATAATATTGTGCGTATTTTTTTCTAGTATAAGAATATTTTGAGTGTAGCTAATAGTGCAAGATTTTCTCAAGAATATATCCGCTATACCAGTCAGATTTTGTCTTCTACTAAGGTAAATGATGTTATTTTTTTTTCATACTCATAAGGGTTGTCATTCTATACTTATTAATCTGTAGGAATAACTTGTCTACGCGGATTATCGCATGTTTGGTGAATAACCTTTCGTATTCATTCTTTATAAAGTTGTGAAAATGATGTCTACGGAAATTACCGCATGACGGGTGAAAATTCATTTGCAGTTTCGTATATTCTTTCATACTCGTATGGGATATCATTTCTTTTGTAGTCAAGAAATTTCGTTTTCTTTCATATTTCTCTTCATTTATGGTACATAATTATTGTTTGTTTCCATAACCTTATTATTAAATGGTGAAAATTCTTGAAATTAATAGAATATCTTTAATAATTTGTTATTCATCTATATTGGTCTTAATTTCTTATTAAATTTTAATCTTTTCATCTGGGGTACTATTCATACCGGAGTACTATTCACGACGGAATTTAGTTTCTTTTCTTTGTCTAAATTATCTTTAAAATTTGAATCTTAAATATCATTTTTGAATTTTAATCCACAATTGGTGATCATGTTGACAATTTGAACATTCTTGAATTCTGGATAAATTAAATTATAAAGCTCTAATATTTTTCCTTGATCTCATTTGATTCATTATTTATATCATTGTCATTATACTCATGTTTATATTGTACTGAAAGTCATCTTTGGCCCGTAGTGCAAAGATTGACTGTTGATTGATATGATTATGTGTATTGGTATAATCATGACTTTCATGTTGGGTTAAATATTTTTTCGATCACTGTACTATAAGTCAACTTACAAATGAATAATTGAACTTTTTTTTTCCTACAGTCAACTAACTATACTTTATTTTTCTAACACAAACTTAAAAAAATTGTTAACTTTTAACGAAAAATGACCCATCAACTGCTGAGTTGTTAAAAAAAGGCTATGTAGTAGTTAGTATGCGACGTGGTAGTGATGATGTGAATTTGAAAAAAAAATTAAAATGAAAAAAAATATTTTAAAGTATAATATAAATTTAAAAAATTAGCCAAAAAATAAGAAAATAAATAAAAAATTTATTTAATTATTTTTGTAATTAATATCAAATAAATTTTTATTTATAATTAAGCCATTTATAAAATATAAAAATTAAAAGTTTGCTAATTATTGTAAGACCTCAACTTATTA
This sequence comes from Panax japonicus, assembly GCA_020205505.1. NCBI lineage: Eukaryota > Viridiplantae > Streptophyta > Magnoliopsida > Apiales > Araliaceae > Panax > Panax japonicus. The sequence continues at coordinate 63,770 of JAINUV010000209.1, forward strand.
TAAATAAAATTAAATTTCATCTATTTATTATTTTGAAATAGTAAGGGTTGATTTGATTAATGTGGTTAGTTATGGGTAAAATGCACAAATATTTTAAATAAGCAAGTGGTTATAAAATATTTATTTTTATCGGAGAATATTCGTTTGGTCGTGGAATATTCTTACTGTCGGGGAATATTCGTACGACGGCACAGCCTTGTGTGGGCCCCATAACAAAAAGCGATTGGATGAAAAAAACTACAAGTATAAGTTGTTTATAAATAACGACATAGTTGTTACCGTTAATACTGTTGGAATACATGGTGGTTAAAACACAGTAATACGCGTTATTGCATAGTAGAACACGATATCGCACCAATTATTGATTCTTACGTAAGAAGGCACTACTCAATAATTATTACAGTAATTTATGTTCAGTATTTTATTTTATTGATTCAATAATTGTTGCATTGATATTTTATATTACTGTTGTTTCAATAATTGTCACTACACAGTATTTCCATTATCGAAGCAATAATTCATATTATCTGAATAATATTATTAGATAACATTATTGACAATGTCTAGAAAGTTCTGTCTAAGGAGAGGTTTGATCACCTAATTACGCGCCAGTAAGAAAAAATCCTTATTGGAAAGTCCTCTCTTTCTTGGAAACTGCCTGGTTGTCAGTATTGTGATTCGGTAATATTATTTATGAATAATTAATTATTGATTTATATGATGAGGAAAATATTCATTTTATGTGGATATAGATGGAGAAAATTTTTAAAGTGACAATTATTAAAAATCTATGTTTTATCTTTTCTGATAAAATAATATTTTATTATATTATTATAATATAATAATGATTATATTTTTTATAATGAATGTGGGATATATGAGTATATGAGGAGGAAGAGTATTTTTATTGTAAAAGTTGTTTAAAACATGTTAAACATGTCTGTGGACCCATTTCTTGACTGAAATTTAATTATAGCCTGCAAAATCATCCGTTTGTGAATTTCGGTCAGTTTCTGTGACGCCCCCAAAATTAGGTATACATCACCCATCTTGAGTCGCCAGATACATGGTACAGAATTCAAATACAACTTACTAATACAACTGTCGTGTACAATACGACAAAACATAACTGTGAGTTTGAATACAATTATTGTCTACTAGAGAGCATACAAACTCAAAAGGTGTCCTCAATACAATTATTGTCACACTATTTAACAGAATAGTGAGGACTACTAATACTATTCTCTGGTCCATCACTCCGTTCCCCGACTCGTCCCAGCTATATTCTCATTTCCTGAAGAGAACAGTGAAAGAAAGGGTGAGCTCAACTAGCCCAGTAAGAAATATTATGACTAAGATAATGCAGAATAAATTATCATTAGCCTTCAACAGTGTTAAACTGATAAAATACAATAAACATCAAGTTTAACTACAGCGGAACCAGCAATCCATTAAAAGAGTCAAGTAGAAAATAAAATCTACTATCTTTTATGATTTAAAAGGTTTTTCATCATCGTTATAGCTGAGACTCAGCTTAATAAATATTCCACATCATCGAATCACCCCCGCACTACGGCTAAGGATATTCTTTAGTATCACGACCACAATTATTCATGCACTACAGCCAAGAATATTTGTGTATTCATCAATGGTCATGATCATGCCAACAACTGTCCATCAATGCACTACGGGTCAATGAGGATTTTTAATTTTTACATCATTTGTAACATTACGGTCATGATTACACCGAATAATCCCTGGTCATAATCATACCAAGTCCATCTATGCACTACAGGCCACAGATGACTTTCGACAAAATATAAACATGAGGATGATGACAATGATATAAGAATTCAATAAAACAAGTTCAAGAATTATTTTATCCAGGAATTATTAACGTTCAAATTTGTCAACACGATACTGTTTTGTGGTGTAAAATTCAAGAATGATCAGAAGAATATTTCTATGAAAGGATACTGGATGAAGCGCAAATATCAAGGATATTCCACTAATTTCATGGAGCATAGAAGTCAAAGTTTTATCCAACTGAGTATAATAAAGAATGGAATAACAAAAGAAATCACCATGCATGCGATAGACCGCACAGACAGGTTATTCCAGCAGAATAATAATAACGGAACCAGGTCAGGTGAAATTCACACCGACAGGATGTTCCAACAGAATAATAAAGAATGGAACCAGGTCCGGTGTAAAACACACAGACAGGATATTCCAACAGAATAATAAATAATGGAACCAGGTCCGGTGTAAAACACACAGACAGGATATTCCAACAGAATAATAAAGAATGGAACCAGGTCCGGTGTAAAACACACAGACAGGATATTCCGACAGAAATATAAAGACAGGATAGTAAATGGATGTCACCAAGTATAGGGTATTCCGCGTATACCGGTTATTCCAACAGAATAATAATGAATGGAATAACATAAGGATTTCACCAAGTATAGGGTGTACCGCGTATACAGGTCATGTATAGGGTATGCCACTTTTACAGGTTATTCCAACAGAATAACAAAGAACGGAAGAACATAAGTTCTCTTCAAGAAGAAAGAATAACACCCCTTACCGTATTAAGAGATTGAATACTGCAGTCGTGTAATAACCGAATACTCTTCTTCTTTCTCTCTTACTCTCTCTATACTTTCTCTCTCTATAGCTTGAACGAATTCGTGAAAAATAATGAAGCCCTAGGCCTCTATTTATAGAAGATTTATTACTATTTACGAAAGTATTTACTATTTACGAAGGTAATTACTATTGACGAAGGTAATTACTATTGACGAAGGTAATTACTATTTACGAAAATAATTACTATTTACGAAGGTAATTACTATTTACGAAAATAATTACTATTTACGAAGGTAATTACTATTTATGAAAGAGACTCTTAGATGATGACATATGGCCCCCCATAAATAATTCAACTTACCACAAACGTCTAATAATAGACTCTTTATATACATCAAGGATTGAATAAAAATTACCAAAAATCATTTTAACACATATTTAATCTTTCAACAATTATTAATCATTTATAACTTGTCGTCTCAATTATTATTTAAATAATATAACATATTATACAGATGATACTGTGACAATAATTGAATCAATAATATAAGAGATATGATGCAGCAATTACTGTAGCAATAATTGAGTATAGCTGAGTGACTTCTCACGTAAGCATCAATAATCAATACCGTGTGCTACTATGCAACAACGCGTATTACTGTACTTTTACTACCGAGTAGTTCAACAGTTTTTAACGGTCACACCTCCGCCGTTATTTTATAGAAAGATAATTTTGTCGTTTTCTAACTATGACAATACTTCCGTTGTGGGGTCCACCAATGATTGTGCCGTCGTACGAATATTCCCCGACAAAAAGAATATTCCCCGACCAAACGAATATTTTATAACAACTTGCGTACTTTGCAAAATTTATAAATATTACCCACAACTATAAAATTATATCAAATTTATTCCATAATATTCCAAAAATAATAATTATGAAAATTCATCTTTATTTATAAAAACTGGGGTCTTACAACCTCCCCTTCTTATGAAATTTCGCCCTCGAAATTAGGGTACGTACCTGGTATGTCAAAGAGGTAAGGATACCTTGATTTCATTTCAGATTCTAACTCCCAAGTCATTTCCTCAACATCGTGGTTTCTCCACAAAACTTTGACTTGAGGTATAACCTTGGAGCGTAGAATATGTTCCTTCTTATCCAAGATTTGAACAGGAATCTCTTCATACGTCAGATCTTCCGCTATTTCGTCCGGTTCTAACTCAATAATGTGGTTCGGGTCTTTCACATATTTTCGTAACATGGATATGTGAAAAACGTTATGAACACGAGACATACTTGGCGGTAAAGCGAGTCTATAGGCCACAGTTCCTATTCGATCGAGGATTAAAAATGGACCGATGAATCGAGGATTGAGTTTTCCTCTCTTTCCAAATCTTGTAACTCCTTTCCATGGAGTAACACGTAACAACACATGATCTCCTATATTGAATTCCACGTCCTTTCGATGAAGATCAACATAACTCTTTTGTCGACTTTGTGAGGTTTTTATACGTTGTCGGATCGTTTGAATCTTTTCCGTAGTCATACGTACCAACTCCGGTCCCAACAACGTTGCTTCACCCACCTCATCCCAGCATACTGGAGAACGACACTTTCTTCCATACAACGCTTCGAATGGAGCCATGCCAATACTTGCTTGATAACTGTTGTTGTAGGAAAACTCCACCAATGGTAAGAACTTGTCCCAACTTCCCTTGAAATCAAGGACACAGAGTCTTAATAGATCTTCGAGAGTTTGAATAGTCCTCTCCGACTGTCCGTCCGTCTGAGGATGATATGCCGAGCTAAATCGTAAGTCTGTGCCCATAGCTTTTTGCAAACTAACCCAAAATCTTGAAGTAAATCTTGGGTCTCGATCAGAAACTATGGATACCGGCATACCATGCAGTCTTACAATCTCGTTTATGTACATACGAGCAAGACGTTCAAGTGTATAAGTTTCTCGTATCGGTAAGAAATGAGCAGACTTGGTCAATCTATCAACAATAACCCAAATCGCATCTATGCCTTGAGAAACCTTTGGAAGACCGGTAACGAAATCCATGGTAATGTGTTCCCACTTCCATTCTGGAATTTCAAGTGGTTGCAATGGACCTTTTGGTACTTGATGCTCCGCTTTAACTCGTTGACAAGTTAGACACCTTGAGATAAACAACGCTATCTCTCTCTTCATATTACTCCACCAAAATGTATGACGAATATCATGATACATTTTGGTACTCCCAGGATGGATTGCAAACGGTGTATTGTGCGCCTCCATCATGATTTTATACTTTAAATCAGGGTCGTTAGGAACACAAAGTCTAGAGTTGACTCGAAGTATTCCTTCTTCATCGATTCTTGCTTCCGGCATAGCACCTTCTTGCACTTTCTTCTTCATACGCATCAGCTCCAGGTCTGTAGCTTGAGCAACTTTAACTTTATCGATTAAAGTCGGTTCTACTCGTATATTCGCCATCGTCACATGCGTCCCTGAAGTCTTTAACTCTATCCCCATCCTTTGCAAGTCACACAAAATGGGCCCTTGCGTTGACAATATCGCACTCGTACTTGCATGTGATCTTCTACTCAATGCGTCAGCTACCACGTTTGCTTTTCCAGGATGGTATTGGATGGTATGATCATAATCTTTCAACAGTTCAAGCCAACGTCGTTGTCGCATGTTGAGTTCCTTTTGAGTGAAGAAATATTTGAGGCTTTTATGATCCGTAAAGATCTCCACTTTCTCCCCATACAAGTAATGCCTCCAAATTTTAAGTGCAAAGACAACAGCTGCCAACTCTAGATCATGAGTAGGATAATTCTTCTCATATTCTTTGAGTTGTCGCGAGGCATAGGCTATGACTTTTCCATGTTGCATGAGAACACATCCCAGCCCTTTGCCCGAAGCATCACTGTAGATGACAAATCCCTCCGAGCCAGACGGTATTGTCAGAACAGGTGCTGAAATGAGTCTCCTCTTGAGTTCTTGAAAACTCTTCTCACATTCTTCGCTCCAACCGAACTTTGTATCTTTCCGAGTCAGCTGAGTCAATGGAGTAGCGATTCGAGAAAATCCTTCCACGAATCTTCGATAATAACCAGCTAAACCGAGAAAGCTACGTACTTCGGTCACTGATTTAGGTTGCTCCCAGCTTTGAATAGCTTCAATCTTTGCTGGGTCAACAGATATTCCACGACTTGATACCACGTGCCCAAGGAATGCTACTTCCTCAAGCCAGAACTCGCATTTCTTCAACTTGGCATAAAGCTTATATTCACGAAGCTTTTGGAGTGTCAGCCTCAAGTGTTGCTCATGATCTTCACGGCTTTTGGAATAAATAAGGATGTCGTCAATAAAGACGACCACAAAATGATCCAAATATTCCTTGAATACTCGGTTCATCATATCCATGAAGGCAGCAGGAGCATTAGTCAATCCAAAGGACATGACTAAGAATTCATAATGCCCGTACCGAGTTCTGAAAGCCGTCTTTGGAATGTCATCGGTTCTAATCTTTAATTGGTGATACCCGGAACGAAGATCGATCTTTGAAAAGAATTTGGCTCCTTGCAACTGGTCAAATAGATCATCAATTCGTGGCAATGGATACCTATTTTTGATGGTGACATGATTTAACTCCCGATAATCAATACAAAGTCGCATACTCCCATCTTTCTTCTTCACGAATAGAACAGGAGCACCCCAAGGAGAAGTACTAGGACGAATAAAGCCAATGTCTAATAATTCCTGCAGTTGGGTTTTTAACTCCTGAAGTTCAATAGGAGCCATTCGATATGGGGCTTTAGAAATGGGTTTTGTACCGGGTTCAAGGTCGATACAAAATTCAATCTCACGCTCTGGGGGTAGGCCAGGAAGTTCTTCGGGGAATACGTCAGGAAATTCATTAACAATAGAAATATCGTTCAAAACTGACGTATTTTTGTTTAAATCTGTGACATGAGCTAAGAAAGCTTGACATCCGTTTTTCAATAAACGAATAGCTTTATGGCTTGAGATGACCGTGATTGATTTTAATGGTTTGGTCGCTTGAATTCGCATAATAGGTTGATTAGGAATATGAAAGCTAACAACCTTATGGAAACAATCAATTTTTGCATGATAAGTAGTTAACCAATCAATCCCTAGAATCACGTCAAATGCAAGTATTTTCAATGAAATAAGATCTACAGGTAATGTGAGGGTACCGATTTGAACCAAACAAGACTTATAAACAGTGGATGTAATAAAGGTTTCTCCCAACGGAGTTTCTACAGATAAGTCAAAGTCCAATTTCTCCGGAGTCAAATTTAATCGATGAGCGCAAGTAGGAGAAATAAAAGAATGGGTAGAACCGGTATCGAATAAAGTATAGACTTCGTTAGAGTTTATGATAAGCTTACCCGTGATGACCTCATTCGGGTTCCTTGCTTTCTGGGAGGTCACAACAAACGCTCTCCCTTGCACTACCGGCTTTGACCTTTCTGGGACGGCCTTTGGTGCCTCCACCCTAGTTGAATTGGTCTTTGGTAAACGACAAAATCGGGCCAAATGACCTTCTCTTCCACAATTATAACATGCTTTGGACGGCATCGCGCAATTTGGACTGATGTGTCCCTCCCCTCCGCATTTGAAGCATATGATAGGTGGTCTTTCTCCTTCCTTAACAACGGGTGCTGGTGCTGACGTCTTTCCATCATTGTTGAATCTCCTCTTTTTGAAATGTCCATTCTTATTGTTTTGGCCCTGATTACCACCGAAGTGGTTACCATTTCTGGCCTGATGATGTCCTCCACGCTTGTTGTCACCGCTTCGATGACTGCTCTCACTGGTATTATCATTTTGCCGGCTGCTCTCTTTTGATTGCGTTGACTCGTTATCGCGCTCTACCAACTGAGCCCTATTTACAACATCAGAATACAAACACAGTTTATGAGAAATAAGATGTTGACGTATCTCCGGCTTCAAACCTCTTAAAAACATTCGCGCCATTCTCTCTTCATTATCCACCAAATGGGACGCAAACCGTGATAACTCTGCAAATTTTGCCTCGTATTGCGACACGGTCATATTATTTTGTTCCAACTTAATAAACTCCACCTCCTTCATGTGGCGAATACTTTCGGGAAAGTATTTATCATTGAACAGCTCCTGGAACTTCTCCCAAGACATCTTCAGTACGGCAGGTTGAGTACGTTTTACCGATTCCCACCAGTAATCTGCCTCTCCGCGCAACATAAAGGCGGCAAAGGGAACCTTTTGCTCCTCGGAGCATCCCAAGACATCAAATATCTTGGTCATCTGCTTTATCCATGTTTCCGCCATAAGTGGTTTTGGCTCTCCCTTAAACTCCGGTGGTCCCAGCTCCTTGAACTGTTTAGCGGTGACCGCCCGAGAGTTTCCCGCGTTTCCATCTACGTTTTGGACAGGAGTTGCTCTCGCCTGCTGCTGCATGAATTGCATAAAACCTCTGAACATTTGATCATTCGTCATTTGGTCAGTGTTGTTGTTTGCATGAGGATTTTCGCCTTCCTGGTGCACATTATCCTGATTATTGATATGTGGTGAATCAACGATCGCCTGTGCTCCATTGCCAATCTCAACATTCTCAGATGTCATTTTCAGATACTGCCACAAAACAAAAGGTTAATTGACATGTAACATATTATCCCTATATTCTGACCGACCAATAAAATAGCACATAAACTTAGGTAGGTCATACTAGCGAAGGAATTCCCCGTCTCTCCCCTCCTAGTACTATTCTCACATCTTAGCCAGGGATCATATCCCTAAGCTCTGATACCAACTGTGACGCCCCCAAAATTAGGTATACATCACCCATCTTGAGTCGCCAGATACATGGTACAGAATTCAAATACAACTTACTAATACAACTGTCGTGTACAATACGACAAAACATAACTGTGAGTTTGAATACAATTATTGTCTACTAGAGAGCATACAAACTCAAAAGGTGTCCTCAATACAATTATTGTCACACTATTTAACAGAATAGTGAGGACTACTAATACTATTCTCTGGTCCATCACTCCGTTCCCCGACTCGTCCCAGCTATATTCTCATTTCCTGAAGAGAACAGTGAAAGAAAGGGTGAGCTCAACTAGCCCAGTAAGAAATATTATGACTAAGATAATGCAGAATAAATTATCATTAGCCTTCAACAGTGTTAAACTGATAAAATACAATAAACATCAAGTTTAACTACAGCGGAACCAGCAATCCATTAAAAGAGTCAAGTAGAAAATAAAATCTACTATCTTTTATGATTTAAAAGGTTTTTCATCATCGTTATAGCTGAGACTCAGCTTAATAAATATTCCACATCATCGAATCACCCCCGCACTACGGCCAAGGATATTCTTTAGTATCACGACCACAATTATTCATGCACTACAGCCAAGAATATTTGTGTATTCATCAATGGTCATGATCATGCCAACAACTGTCCATCAATGCACTACGGGCCAATGAGGATTTTTAATTTTTACATCATTTGTAACATTACGGTCATGATTACACCGAATAATCCCTGGTCATAATCATACCAAGTCCATCTATGCACTACAGGCCACAGATGACTTTCGACAAAATATAAACATGAGGATGATGACAATGATATAAGAATTCAATAAAACAAGTTCAAGAATTATTTTATCCAGGAATTATTAACGTTCAAATTTGTCAACACGATACTGTTTTGTGGTGTAAAATTCAAGAATGATCAGAAGAATATTTCTATGAAAGGATACTGGATGAAGCGCAAATATCAAGGATATTCCACTAATTTCATGGAGCATAGAAGTCAAAGTTTTATCCAACTGAGTATAATAAAGAATGGAATAACAAAAGAAATCACCATGCATGCGATAGACCGCACAGACAGGTTATTCCAGCAGAATAATAATAACGGAACCAGGTCAGGTGAAATTCACACCGACAGGATGTTCCAACAGAATAATAAAGAATGGAACCAGGTCCGGTGTAAAACACACAGACAGGATATTCCAACAGAATAATAAATAATGGAACCAGGTCCGGTGTAAAACACACAGACAGGATATTCCAACAGAATAATAAAGAATGGAACCAGGTCCGGTGTAAAACACACAGACAGGATATTCCGACAGAAATATAAAGACAGGATAGTAAATGGATGTCACCAAGTATAGGGTATTCCGCGTATACCGGTTATTCCAACGGAATAATAATGAATGGAATAACATAAGGATTTCACCAACTATAGGGTGTACCGCGTATACAGGTCATGTATAGGGTATGCCACTTTTACAGGTTATTCCAACAGAATAACAAAGAACGGAAGAACATAAGTTCTCTTCAAGAAGAAAGAATAACACCCCTTACCGTATTAAGAGATTGAATACTGCAGTCGTGTAATAACCGAATACTCTTCTTCTTTCTCTCTTACTCTCTCTATACTTTCTCTCTCTATAGCTTGAACGAATTCGTGAAAAATAATGAAGCCCTAGGCCTCTATTTATAGAAGATTTATTACTATTTACGAAAGTATTTACTATTTACGAAGGTAATTACTATTGACGAAGGTAATTACTATTTACGAAAATAATTACTATTTACGAAGGTAATTACTATTTACGAAAATAATTACTATTTACGAAGGTAATTACTATTTATGAAAGAGACTCTTAGATGATGACATATGGCCCCCCATAAATAATTCAACTTACCACAAACGTCTAATAATAGACTCTTTATATACATCAAGGATTGAATAAAAATTACCAAAAATCATTTTAACACATATTTAATCTTTCAACAATTATTAATCATTTATAACTTGTCGTCTCAATTATTATTTAAATAATATAACATATTATACAGATGATACTGTGACAATAATTGAATCAATAATATAAGAGATATGATGCAGCAATTACTGTAGCAATAATTGAGTATAGCTGAGTGACTTCTCACGTAAGCATCAATAATCAATACCGTGTGCTACTATGCAACAACGCGTATTACTGTACTTTTACTACCGAGTAGTTCAACAGTTTTTAACGGTCACACCTCCGCCGTTATTTTATAGAAAGATAATTTTGTCGTTTTCTAACTATGACAATACTTCCGTTGTGGGGTCCACCAATGATTGTGCCGTCGTACGAATATTCCCCGACAAAAAGAATATTCCCCGACCAAACGAATATTTTATAACAACTTGCGTACTTTGCAAAATTTATAAATATTACCCACAACTATAAAATTATATCAAATTTATTCCATAATATTCCAAAAATAATAATTATGAAAATTCATCTTTATTTATAAAAACTGGGGTCTAACAGTTTCTGTTTGAAATTTGGAAAAATTTAAACTTATAAAGTTATAGAGAATAGAATTTACTATAGAAAGGACATGAGGTTCAAATTTTTCTGACAAAAGGGCTATTTGTTATGAATTATTGAAGTTCCGAAATAATTAAATTTTGAAAGTTTTAAATATTTTTATTTAGAAAAATATTTTTGTCATTATGGTGGGCTATATTGGTGGCTGAAATCAAATTGTCAAGAGGTGTGCATGAATTTATTTTGTAAATATATTATTTTATTAAATTTGTTGCTTTGGTGTTTTAAGCAATTTTCTATAAATAGAGTGCTTAGGTTAGAATTGAAAATCACACCAGAAACTAAAATTTTTTCTCTCTTTCTCTTTATATATTGAGTGTATTCTTGTGAGTATTTTGATACTTTGAGTGTTGTTATACGGTGCAAGTTTCCTTCAGCACTATATTCAGTATTTCAGCCAGAAGTACTATTCTTTCGAGGTAAAAGATATTATTTTCTTCTTAAATGATATTATTTTCTTCAATATCATTATGCCGAAATACTGATTTGAACTTTTTATCAAATTTAAAACTTTTTGTGTCGGGGTTACTATTCACGTATACGGCACTATTCACGTATACGACACTATTCACGAATACGGCACTATTAATCAAAAAAAATATGAAATTTTCTTCTTGTTCAAAATATCTATTACAGATACTAGCTTTGATTGTATCCATGTTTTGATTATTCTTGAATTTTACTCCACTATGATTATTTATGAGGTATTTTTGGACATGGATAAACCAAAATACGAATCTTTAATATTTGTTATTTTGTTTCACTGGATTCGTTTTTTTTAAAATATTTTTCATTATCCTCAGTCCTAAATGATGATATTACTGAATATCTTTGGATTGTAGTGCAAAGATGAATGATTTCTGATGAACATCTTTGGCCCGTAGTGCAAAGATGAACAGATGTTTAGATGAACATGACCAATTGATAAATATCTTTGGCCTGTAGTGCAAAGATGAATATTTGATTCCAGATATATGTTGATTGATGTTACAGGGATAAAATATTGATGATAAACTTTTAAATTCATATATAGAAGATAGTAGATTTTATTCTCTATTTAACTCTTCTAATGAATTATTATTTCCGCTGCGAATATTGATTTAAAACTTGTTGTCAATTGTATTCTATTAGATTTTTCCTTGTTGAAAACTAACGATAATTTGTTCTATATTATCTTGGTCATAATATTCTTTATTGGACTAGTTGAGCTCACCCTTTTTCTTTTTGTTCTATTTTTCTTCTAAGGAGACGAGAATGTAGCGAGTACTAGTCGGGGTATGGAATGAAGGTTCTAGAAAGTCATTTTAGTAGTCCTCACTATTTTTGTAAAATAATGTATCAATAATTGTAATAAGAACTTATTTGAGTGTAGATATTGTCTAGATGACAATATTTGTATTTAAACTCATATTTTTTATGTTGTATTAATAAAGTTGTAGTTGTTTCTGTACCATGTATTTTGACGACTCAGAATGGGTGTTGTATACCTATTTTGGGGGCGTCACAATTATTTAGTTATTTTTTTATATAATTAATAACAAAAATAATTGAAAAATATATTTAATTATTTTTTTTATTAATACCAAATAATTTTTTATTTAAATCTTTACAAATATCAAATTAATAGACATAACAATCAAAAAAATTAATAAATAAATAAATAAATAAATTTATTTTATTATTAAATAAATAATAAGTTTCAGATTCATAATCAATTTTATCTCTCGAGATTATTTGCTCTAAGTTTATTATTTGTAAAGAATTACATAAAAAATTGTTGGTGACATAATCATTTGTCAAATTCGGACATTAAATTTATAATTGAGTTAATTTGGTGATAATTTTTTTTTCTAACTCTTTTATGTCAATAATTATATATCTACGGTTGTTTGCAAATATTATTACTTAATGTAGTAGTATTAAATAGTACAGGATAACGTAAAAATTAATTAACTTTTTATATTT